>JAGGAS010009460.1:11879-21912 GCA_017657355.1 Termitomyces sp. K1Ac | reverse complement strand
AGCGAAGGTGAAGAGAAAGTATTCTATTCCAAACTGTAAGCTTGGATAATTTGGACCGACTCGGGAAACGCTTCTCATCAGATCACTATTTTTTCGTAGGAAAGGCGATTATTATCGATATCTCGCTGAGTTGGGCCAAAAGCGTGATAGGGATCGTCACGCAGGAGATCGACACGCAGAGCTTTCACTCAGGGCATACAAAGTAGCGTATGAACATGCGTTAGACACGTTGCACCCTCTACACCCAACGAGGCTGGGTTTGGCGCTTAACTTCTCTGTTTTCTATCACGGTAAGTGGATTACCAAGAATCTAATCTAATCTGATCGTATTGATAGACATAAGGAAAAGTCCTCTGGGGGCTTGTCACTTGGCGAAAAGCGCATTTGATGATGCGATACTCTCTGTCGGTTCCGATACGGTGGTAGATTCTCAGACGCTGCAAGATTCCATGGCAATCTTACAACTTCTGAAGGATGACTTGATCCTGTGGTCTGGGGAGATCAAAACTTAGTGGTATCCCCCTAGCATCGGATGCATAGTACACAAAATTGTGGGAACATGGAGTATTATGCCACCTGGGCTCATAGGCTACTGACGTTTGTTGATGCAATGACATGCCTCTTCAAATAATAATTCCTCCACCCTGTGCAAACGTCGCAGCGACGAGCATTGGGAACACAAGAGTTGCGTCTGCGTAGACCTGGGAAGAAGTGAGAAGACAAACAAGGCGAATTTAACAAAAGATTGAATAAACCTTTACAGCTTCAGCACCTGCTCGAATTTTTCCCCAGGACACTGCTTCGTCTGGTCTAGCACCAGAATCTGATCCATCAAATTCCTGTCCAGTATTCTGGAAAAAATATTACGACAAAGGAGACACGAAACATCTGTCAGTGGATATCGTTAACTAGCGAATACAGACAACGTACTATGAAGACAGAGTAATCCGCTCCATTTCGCTGTCAATACTCATTTTTCAAGCGTGAATTGTGAAGACGTGAGTTCTCAAACTTACGATCAGCATCGCGTTCGCGATTTGATGTTTACAAACGCCTCCTCCAAGCACAATCATGCCGGCTTTACGAGACGTTCGTGACCGTTCATTCAGATCTCGAATGTCCTGCACGATATCAAGGACGAGACCAGGGTTCCGAAAGGAGTGAAAGTAGATCATGTCGCCGATGGAACCATCGGTCAGTGCAGGGCAGAACACAGGAATATCATTCTACTGTTAGTCAAAAAATGCAGAAATCGCGCGTCAGGCATAAAACGTACTTTATAGGCCCAATAATATATAGATTCTTCATCATTGATTTCCTTCCCTAATCGCCTGATAAAGGAGCTTGGTGTCCAGACCTTCCCAGTCGCCTTCTGTTCACCCAGCATCGTGTCAAGAATAGGCGTAAGCCAGTCCTCAAATTTACAATAGTTGTCATTGGGTACAACTAAATTTCCGATACGGTTCATTCCACGTTTCCTTAGATCTGCCCCGTCAAGATTGAAGTCGGCGAGGTAGGTTTTCCCTAGACATTTGATGAAATCTTCCTCAATCCCTCCAGCTGTGGTGACTAGCACTGAAACATGCTTGTGTTTAACAAGGTAGAGGATGACTTCACGTAGGCCTGATGATATGAGGTTCGAAGTATACCCTAGAAAGATGTTGCATCGAGTTTGTGCTCGAACATCTGGAGATGAATAATGATCTGATTCATCCTCAGCCAAAGGCTCGTCAGAGAGTCGCCACTTGCGCTGTAAGACGGCCCTGTCATTGTCAATGGCTTGAAATACATTATAATTTTACGAACCATTCTATTCACAATGTCAATTGCCTTGCCAAGGCTGTTTGCTTGAAATCCAATGCGTTCATAACTTTGTAGAAACTGCAATAACGACAAAGGTTTCTCAAAGTCGGGACCTTGAACAGAGACGGCGTCTTTTGATATCGGTTCAGACGGTTGAAGAACGGCAGCAGAGGCCCCGGCAGGTACAATCGTGGAGGTCATAAGTATGTTTTGGCGAAACGCCAAAATTATTTGATCGAACTTCCAAATCAGGATTGACAATTGTGCGATCAGTATTACGCTCACCTGTCTTGTTGCCTTGAACGTCAAACACAACATCGCAAGCTACTTGCGTTGAGTTGCATGGAAGCTGCTGACAGTGCTCAAAACGTCCCACTTCCTCCCTCCCCCACAATCGTTCATTCTGATGGAATACTAGAACGGAACGACCACTTCATTCCCACCACCACTGGTGACGAATCAATTCAGCCGTTGACGCCACACCTTTCTAACGGTAAATTCGAAGGCACGGACGCTCAGAGTCAGAGTAACACTGGGTCAAACAATGCATCGGAAAACGAAGATGAACACCACGAGGACGGCGAGACAGTGGAGGAAGAGCTAGATGACCAACACCAGCTTACAACAGCGGTGCACGACGCTACGGCAGGATTCCAAAGAGAGGATGAGGAGGAAAAGGTCATTATCAGGACGGAGGAGAAACACACTGAAGAGGACCAGCTTCAGAAAGAAACTTCCTCAGCAGTTACCACGCGCGACACTGCGGCAGAATCCAGTCGACTTGTCGATGCGAATGCCGAACATATTTCAGAATCTCCTCATCCACAAGAAATCCTCTCTGTGCCGCCTACTCCCCCTGTGAAGTCACAAGATCTTCAGGAAGAGACTGCACCACCTCGGACCTCCCATTCTCAGTCTGTGAACGAAACTCTCCAGGTTCACAAACGCTCGATGACGATTTCAAAAGGTCACACTGTATCCGTAGTTTTGATTTCCGCTGCCCTCGAAACTATTGCTGTTTCAAAGGAGGCTAAGCGTTCCACGCCCCTTCGCGATAGCACCCAGAAAGCACTGGAGTTAATACGCAACAATCAAGGTATAGCTGAACCCCGAGTGATTTTTGAACCTCTGCGCCTGGCCTGTGAAACGAAGAATGAGAAGCTTATGATTGCTAGCTTGGATTGCATATCCAAACTTGTTTCCTACTCTTTCTTCGCCGAGCCCGACACACATAGCAGTCACATTCCTTCCCCTCCACCATCACCTCGCCATCCTGGCGATACTTCCTCTTCCGCCTCTCAGCCTTCCATGGTAGACCTGGTGGCTCACACGATTGCCTCCTGTCACACAGAAACAACACCAGAGACTGTTTCATTGCAGATTGTGAAGGCACTACTCGCTTTGGTCTTGTCGCCAACTACCCTTGTTCATCACTCTTCCCTTCTCAAGGCAGTTCGAACTGTATACAACGTATATCTGCTGAGTTCAGACCCTGTCAACCAGGGAGTTGCTCAAGGTGGTCTGACGCAAATGGTACAACACATTTTTGCACGGTGTCAAGTCAGTCGAACGGCGAAGGAGAGCGATCCTGCTTTGCCGTCCTCGTCTCTTTCAGAAAGCGCACCGTCATCAGTTCGCGTCTCCTTCGCTATTCCCACGCCAGAGCCAGATGTAACCGACGACAAGGTTGAACAAGTCGTTCCTGCACAAGAAGTAGAGAGCTCCCAGCCATCACTACCAGAGTCAGTGAACAGAAGTGAATCTCGCAGAACGACTGCCCAAACGCGGCTTACACTGTATGACCTTCCTTTGTCTCCAGATTTACCTCTCATCGAATTATTCCATCAGACAAAATTTTGAAACCACCAACCCATTGGATACTTTCTCAGAAATAGAGCATGGCCATAACCTGACAAATAATGATCTGTTCGTCAAGGACGCCTTCCTCGTGTTTCGAGCGCTTTGTAAATTAACAATGAAACCACTCAACACGGAAAGGTGTGCTCTAGTGATTTCGTCTTCAAATCTTATAGTCTCTGATCTTTTCCTGACCAGCGAAAGAGATCTCAAGTCACATGCAATGCGCTCTAAGCTCTTGTCGCTCCACCTCGTTTTGACTCTATTGAACTCTCACATGGGTTTATTTGTGGACCCTGGCGCTATCATATACTCCAGCTCTTCTAATGAGGCGACGACTTTCGTCTCGGCCATCACTCAGTATCTCTGTTTGAGCCTCAGTCGCAATGCAGTTAGCCCTGTCCCCCAAGTCTTTGATATCAGTGTTGAGATCTTTTGGCGGGTTTTGTCCGGGATGCGTACTAAGCTGAAGGTGAGCCCAACACAGAGTTTCTTGCACAAGAGAAAACAAAACCAATCGTATTATCGTGAATATTGCAGAAAGAGATTGAGGTCCTTTTGCATGAAATTTTCATTCCCATCCTCGAGATGCGAACGTCCACACTCAAGCAGAAAGCGGTTATCCTTGGGATGTTGTCGAGGTTATGCCAGGACCCTCAAGCCCTAGTCGAGATATACCTTAATTATGATTGTGACAGTGAGGCAGCAGATAACATTTATGAGCAGTGAGTCCTTCAGGTAATTCACTTTCGAGCTAGACGTTAACTAATTACATTGTAGCTTGATTAACATGATATCGAAAATTAGCACAACACCAGCCTCCTCGAATCACCAGAGAGGCAGCGAACCTTCCAGCCCTGCTCTCAGCCCAACAAACAAAAACCAGTCCGGAGCAAGTCCCTCGATATCATCTGTTCTAACAATTCCCGGAACAATGGATACCTCAGTAATGGGCCTGTCCGAGGCGCAGTTGAAACGACAGGGTCTTGAATGCCTTGCTGCTGTCATGCGTTCCCTTGTTGCTTGGGGGACAGCTGCAGGTAAAGTGACTGAAGAGCCCCCAGCCACTCCAGCAAAGTTACAAGTTGGCGAAGATATGACCATTACACCGGAAGGATCACTAGATAAACTTGCTACTTCTGCTGCCAGTGTCGAGACTCTGCGTCAACCCACTCCTGAAATTGTCGACGATCCTAGTCGGTTCGAAAGCGCCAAACAAAAGAAAACGACACTTTTGGAGGGTATAAAAAAATTCAACTTCAAACCAAAACGGGTCGGTGCTGGCGCCTACAACTAAAATCAAACTGACCTTTGTTCCTTAGGGGGTTCAATTCTTACTCGAAACCGGGTTTATACTCAGTAATGCTCCTGCTGATGTAGCTAGATTCTTGCTAACAACTGACGGGTTGAGTAAAAGCATGATTGGCGAATATCTAGGCGAGGGGTGCGTCACCCTTCATCAGATTAACGTAGTAAAGCTTCTTACTTTTTTCTAGAGCCGACGAAAACATTGCTATAATGCACGCATTTGTGGACCAGCTCGATTTCAAAGACCTCGCCTTTGTTGATGCTTTGAGGCTCTTCCTTCAGTCCTTCCGTCTACCAGGAGAGGCACAAAAGATTGATAGATTCATGCTCAAGTTTGCTGAGCGTTACATTGCAGGAAATACCAGGACCGTATTTGCCAACGCCGGTATGTCTGTCACATGGCAACGTCATATAAATCACTCGCTGACTTGTATAGATACGGCTTATGTCTTGGCTTACTCAACCATCATGCTCAACACGGATGCTCATAGTCCTCAAGTCAAACAAAGAATGACAAAAGCAGACTTCATAAAAAATAATCGAGGGATCAATGACAATAGCGATCTGCCAGAAGAGTTTTTGTCTAGCGTCTACGATGACATCGTCTCCAACGAAATCAAAATGAAGGACGAAGCTGAATCTCCGCTTGCCCTCAACATGGGTGGACCTGGTCTGGCTGGAGCACTCGCCAACGTAGGCAGGGATTTGCAACGAGAAGCCTACGTTCTGCAGTCAAACGGCATGGCAATAAAGACAGAGGTGTGATATTCTTTAGACCGAAACACTTGTTGCTGACTCCCTTTCTTCAGGCACTCTTCAGGACGATGATGCGTTCACAGAGAAAAGCATCCAAAGAGTTTTTCAGTGCCTCACACTTCGTGCATGTACGCCCTATGTTTGAGGTCGCATGGATGGCTTTTCTTGCTGGCCTATCTGGGCCCCTTCAAGAGACAGATGACTTGGAAGTCGTTGAATTGTGTCTGGACGGTTTCAAAAATGCGATCCGCATCGTCTGCTTTTTCGACCTTGAATTGCAACGCAATGCCTTCGTCACTACACTCGCGAAATTCACTTTTCTGAACAACTTAGGTGAAATGAAGACGAAGAATATGGAAGCCATTAAGACCCTCCTTGATGTAGCTGTAACGGAAGGCAACAACCTCAAAGGTTCATGGCATGAAGTCCTGACCTGTGTCAGTCAACTTGAACACATGCAGCTGATCAGTGGTGGTGCCGATGCCCAAGACGGACGCAGGAGGTAAGTTTATATTGAAATTGAAAGTCCTTACTTCATAGTCACTGTTCTAGTCGAACGCGCAAACTTCCATCAGAAGAACTGGCCAACGAGAGTCGCTCCACACATATCACAGTCGCAGCGGATATGGTGTTCTCTCTAAGTCACTATTTGTCTGGTGTATGTCTATCATCCTCTTTGATGGACTGTCTGCTTATTCCCGTGCTACAGACCGCTATCGTGAACTTCGTTCAAGCTTTGAGTGACGTATCATGGGAGGAAATTCAATCATCAGGTCTGTCGCAGCATCCTCGGATGTTCAGCCTTCAAAAACTGGTTGAGATTTCGTATTACAACATGAACCGAATTCGTTTGGAATGGTCAAACCTTTGGGACATATTGGGAGAGCATTTTAAACTTGTACGTGTTACAGAAACTTTGTCTCAAGACATCTAGTGATGCCAAGTCAGGTCTGTTGCCACAATAATCCCCACGTCGCGTTCTTCGCTCTGGATGCTCTACGTCAGCTGGCCATGCGGTTTTTGGAGAAAGAAGAACTGCCTCATTTCAAGTTTCAAAAGGATTTCTTGAAACCATTTGAGTACACGATGATTCATAATCAGAATCCTGATGTACGAGATATGGTATGTTCATGTCATATTTTTTTTCTTTCCGATGGTTGATATGGAAATATAGGTTTTACAATGTTTGCAACAAATGATTCAAGCGCGGGTGCAGAACATGCGTTCTGGCTGGCGAACAATGTTTGGTGTATTTTCCGCCGCATCCAAAGTTCTGACAGGTCTGTTTGAAGCATCTCTGTCACCATGATTACCCTCAACACAGTTGCAGAACGAATCGCCAGCTCTGCGTTTGAGATCGTGACACGTTTAAATAAGAGTCATTTTCCCGCAATCGTCCGTCACGGCGCATTTGCAGACCTCACTGTGTGTATCACGGAATTTTGCAAAGTCAGCAAGTATCAGAAGATTAGCCTTCTTGCCATCGCAATGTTGCGGGACGTTATACCCGTCATGCTCAAGTGCCCCGAATGCTTTCCGACTATTTCGGTGGACTCTAATGTTGCTCTCGTGGACGACGACGCCATGATCAAATTTTGGTTCCCTGTTCTCTTTGGTTTCTATGATATCATCATGAATGGAGAAGATCTCGAAGTTCGGAGATTGTACGTGGATGGGTCTTCTTCCTCTGAATCTTCATTGAACTACTTATGAAACCAGGGCCCTTGACTCTCTTTTCACCACGCTCAAAACTTATGGATCTACCTACCCCGTCGAATTCTGGGACACAGTTTGCCAAGAACTTCTCTTTCCTATCTTCGCCGTCCTTAAGTCAAGTCATGATCTTTCGCGATTCAGTACACAGGAGGATATGAGTGTTTGGCTTTCAACCACCATGATACAGGCATTGCGGGATCTCATCGATCTGTATACCTTCTACTTTGATATCCTTGAACGATTTCTGGATGGGCTGCTGGACTTGCTCTGCGTCTGTATATGTCAAGGTACTTTTTTCTGTTGTTCAGATCACATTGGAACTGAACGCAGTCCACAGAGAATGATACTTTGGCACGAATAGGGACGTCGTGCCTGCAACAGCTACTGGAAAATAATGTCACCAAATTAAGTTCCATGCGTTGGGAACGAGTTACAACGACTTTTGTCAAGCTTTTTAGGACAACTACTCCTCATCAATTGTTTGACGAAAACCTTCGTGTGGAGATTGATGATAACTCAGTGGAAGTTGCAGAAGGGACAGGTTGGTCTGCATTTCTCCCACAGGTCATTATTTAAGAGACATACATATGGCAGATCACGACGGCCAAACTATATTGCCCGCACCTCTTTCACCTAACAGCGAGCAGCCGAAATCGGACGTACGATCATCACTCGCGGAACGTCGTCGTATCTTCAAACAAATCATCGTTAAATGCGTCCTGCAGCTGCTGTTGATTGAAACGACGAACGACCTTCTACGCAATTATAAGGTATACACAACGATACCTCCCGAACAGCTACTACGTTTGATGGGGGTCTTGGACCATAGTTACCAGTTTGCGCGCATGTTCAATGATGACAAGGAGCTTCGGACTGGCCTCTGGAAAGTTGGTGCGTTCTATTGTAGTATTCTTGGAGCTTCTTAGTTCCGACGTTTTCTGTTTCCAAAAGGTTTCATGAAACATCTGCCGAATCTGTTGAAGCAAGAATCGAGTAGTGCTGCTACTCTGGTTCACGTCCTTCTCCAGATGTATTACGATCCTAGATCGGAACACCAAGCTGCACGTCCCCAGATAGCGGAGCGCTTGCTACCGTCCGTTCATTTTCCGTACTCAAATAAACCCAACTCACTCGAAATATAGACTGGGGCTGGGTGTCCTTCAAGATTTCAATAAACTCCGACCAGATACCCAGAGCAAAAATATTGCCGCGTGGACACCTGTTGTCTCGGAAATTCTGGAAGGTTTCTGCCGATTTGACGATAAGGCGGTGAGTCTAAATTATATCTATTGATCTTCCTAAAATGAAAACTACTGGTGTTCTAGTTCTCGAGGTATCTGCCGGCCATATATCCTCTTGCAACTGATTTATTGTCGCGAGACGTATCTTCTGAAATACGGCAATCTTTGAGAACATACTTCCTCAGAGTAGGATATGTTCAAGGCATGATAGAGGCTTCATCATGATAGGGACATTGTAGCATATTTTTATTATAATCAATGACAAGTCTATCAATGCTAGAAACCGGTAAATCCTCCTTGGTAAGGCTGACCCCATCCTGTAGACTGTGCAGTAAGGACTGTTGCGATTGAAGTCGGGTTAGGTATTTAACAATTTAGCAAGAGATAAATCATTGGAAAACGTACCATGTGGTGTTTGCACGTTATTGGTATTATGGTCAGTTGCAAACGTGCCCGACTTCATTTGAGCAAAGATATTAGCAGGTGAGGTATTAGCTGTAGATGAAGTAGCAGGGAGCGGCGGAACAGGGGGAGGGGTGTTGTTCAACGATGAAGGATTGCTGAAAGGAGATTGGCCGAAATTGGGATTGAATCCTGTAAATTCTGCGTGATTGTAAGGTGCACATGTCAAGAATACACAAGAAAACTGATAACGCACGGCTCTGCAAGGGGGTTATTGGGCCAGAAGGTTGCATAGGATTGAAACCATTGAGTGGCATGCCGGTTGGTTGAGACATCAATGGCTGTACAGGGGGGAATCCTGTGGGTTGTTGGTTCAAGAAAGAAGGCGGAGTGATATTTGAAAATGGAGAAACAGAAGACGGTGCTCGGGTTGGAATCATGCCAGTAAAGCCGGTTTGCGTAGGTATCAAAGGTTGTAATAGGCTCTGATTCGCAGGAACGGGTGCGAACGGACCGCGGGGGGCATTGTAGGGTGCTGGTTGTTGCGGAGGGGTAATTATACGCGCCTGGAGAAGCTGGCCCATTGGGGTCGGTGAAGAGCCCATACCAAGACCCGCTTGAAAGGTAGGCGGAATGACGACAGGTGGCGATACTGAAGGAGGAGGCTGAACAGGAGTTGCTTGTTTGCGCATTTCTCCGTACCGAGCAAGTTTCTCAAATACATCAGCTTCTGTAGTAGCTGCAAGACTGGGGGTAGACTTCTCAGGTGGTGGAGCTGGTGTTGGCGTCGATGTAGGAGCAGGAGCAGGAGCAGGAGCAGGCGCAGACGCAGGAACAGGTGTGACTGCATGAACAGGAGTCGGAACAGGAGGAGTAGCAGCCGCAGGGGGCGCAGAAGGAGCGCGTGGGGCGGGTGTTCCAACGATGGGTTTCGTCGAGCTAGGGCGATT
>JAGGAS010009458.1:0-22450 GCA_017657355.1 Termitomyces sp. K1Ac | reverse complement strand
TCAGTGTGGGTCTACGTCGATATCGCGCCAGGAACCGGATGATACATACATACAGCGGCAATAATAATGATCTCGGTACTGGCACGCGAGAACGGAGGCAACGACTGAGAGGATCAGAGGAAGTCCGGATCCAACTAATCTACGTGCCATTCATTCGTGAGTCGCGAACTTTGGGGTCACGGAAACATAGGCACGAGATCGATATATCATATCCGGAACATACGATAGATACAGTGACGTCGTCGGATGGGAAAAGATGTACCGGTGGCGAAGGGTCCAAAGAAGGGTCTGAACCTCACGAGGACATGTCAGCTTGCTGTGCCACAAGCGGGCTGGTTGAGTAGGAGTCATGCAATAAGGCTTCACGTTCTTAGTGGCGTCTTTGATACTTTGAAATAGTAAGGCACTTTGATCCAGGCACCATGACATGAGCCTCTACACAGCGTTGAAGGGACCTCTGTATCATTGGAGAAAACCTTCGATAGATGCTGATGATGAGTTTGAAAATTCATTTGATCGTCAACAGCTGGTGGCGGAGTGCCTTCGTCACTCCATCAACGACTTGGAGTACAGCTCCGTCAGCATGAATTGAAGATTACACGTCTTTTTGATGTGGCTTGTCCGGCGCTAGTCTGATGATACAGATATGTATAGGTATTTCAAGCCCTTTGGTATCCAGACGACGGCTGATCCATGCATCACGGTCAGAGCTGATTTTGGTAGACTGGTACAAGGGTAAATCGATCCGATATTCAAGGTTATGTGCAAGGTGTCAAGATTGTGCAGCAAATTTGGGCCCCCCACGAGAGAGCTTTCTTTCATTGTCAGATGTCGCGTCGGGCTCCACGTAGGCAATTCTTGGCACTGAGAACAGGCGAGCGAATACGGAAAAGTTGGCTATAAGTAATGGAGACGAGCCCACTTGGCGTGTCAGCCTACAAAGGAGAGATAATTTGGGTCATATTAGTGTAAGTAGTACATACATACACATTCCGTGCTGGCCCACATACCAATGCAACACGTAATCATAAAAGATAACAATCAGCCAAGGCCGCTCGTTTGAACTCGCCATTTTTATAAAATCCACTACATAGTGGATCTCGTCCGTGATTTGCGAAGTTGCCAAGGCCCTTCAAGTGGAAAACCGATGATCTGTACGATCCTGTGATCCTGTTTCGGTGAGAGGTAAGAGGTCAATAATCACGCCCTATAAATATTACCGACTCGGACTCGAGCATTAGTTGACAGCACATACATACCTCGGAATCAGAGTTAAGGGAACATTATATTGTCAAGGTGTCCACAGTCCACCCATTTCAGTTCACCTGACAATTAGTATCTACTCGGTAATTGGTAGTGGCCGAAATTTTGGCGCCATCGGAACAGTCACCTGAGGGAAGAAGCGAGAGCTTATGGCTAGCAAAACGCAGAAAAGGGTTTCCCAGGCAGGCCATCCGCAGCAATGGAGGAAGGCGTAGTACTGACTTGGTCGAGGGGTGTATATAGATGTTCAGATGATGATGGGGAGAACATACGAGTGGGCACCGCCACATGGTTTGACGTTTATTATAATCATTTATTCCATCGTGTCAACGCGACTTGCACCCGTTTGCTCTTCTCTTCCTGTTCGCTAACGTCCATCACATCAACTGACGTCGATGGACGACGTCGCCTCCCCAGCGCTGGTCCTGGTTCCTTCTCCTTCTTCTTTCAAGTTCGACTCACCCGCGACTGCGCAGTCCCGAGCTCGTCCAACCTCAGAAACAACCATAGTCTCTATTTATTCCATGTACGGAGACGACCGACCAAGGACCAGCTGGTCGGCCTCGTCTGTGCTTGCAGCCAGTGATAAAAAATCATACCAAGTTACTAGCAGACCTCCTGTCCCCAGAGTCAAAATACGACTGCCTGACGACCCAGATGAGAACGTCGACAGCGAGCTGGCTTATTACAATGATGATGACACTAAAGACAACTCAGACCCCCTTTCGCCGCCGGAAACGTTGCGCACGTATACCCCTTCATCAGACCTCCTTGCCTCAGAGAGTCTGAGTTTCCGAACAAGCGCAACCTCGTCTCGCATTTCGCGGTCGCGAGAGTCGACGCACAACCCCGACTCCTCACCAAGTCCAAGAAACTCCCACGTCCGGTCTGAATCTGCCGATCGCGACCTTCCTCCTCTTCCACCATCACTTCCTTCTTCTCGGCATGGTACTCCCGCTGCTACGCCCCCGAGACAACCTTCACCTGTCCCCTCGCTACCCCTCAGACGCCCACTTACCTCAACGAAAAGCAAAAATTCCCTCGCCCCCTCTGAAGGCGAGGACATGGACGCCTTTCACGTGCGCAGCACGTACGCTCAGCTCGAAGCATCCGGCGTCAAGGGCGACGGCTTTGAAGACGGCGTCGAGCGTACCCGCGCACGCGTCGGGCCAAGTCGATCAAGTCAGCTCAATGCCTTCGCCGCACTCGGCGATGGCACAGAAAAGTCCAAGACACTCGGGCCCAAGGAGCTCGAAACGCTCGCCAGCGTAGACCGGTGAGTCAGCCGGCGGGGCTTTTTGTAGAAAAATATTAAAGTATTCACGACCACACCAACAAGCTACGGGTTCTTTTCTGTGCCTTCGCACGACCGCCTCGTCCTTCTCGCCGCTGAACCGCTGCAAAAGCGGCTTGCGCCTATACATGGGGGCCAGGGACCGGGATCAGCACCTGCAACGTCCACGGCACTCCGTGAGCTTCCGCCTGTGACGACGCCGCCGAAGGAGATGTCGCGGATAGGCAAGTGGACGAGGATGATGATGCCGCTTCTGCGCGATGCGGGCGCGAACGTCGTGACATGGGGCGTTAGGTCAGGGAAGGAGAGTAAGCTCCGCCGGCGTGTGTACAAGGGTATCCCTGACGCATGGAGGCGCGCGTCATGGGACTTTCTGATGGGGCAATACTCGAGTCTTGGGACGATGGAGGTGGATATGCTCCTGAAAGAGTACCGAGACGCGCTAGATAAGCCGTCGACGTATGATATTCAGATCGACTTGGATGTACCGAGGACGATCAGTGGGCATATCATGTTTCGGACGCGGTATGGTGCTGGGTGAGTGTTCTGTCCCTTCCGTTCCCGTCCTGTCTGATATATATCCACGCCGCACAGCCAACGCTCGCTCTTCCACGTCCTCCATTGCTTCTCCCTCCGATGCAACAAATGCGGTTACGTCCAAGGCATGGGTCCCATCGCCGCTACCCTCCTCTGCTACTTTGACCCCGAACGTGTCTACGCCTCCCTCGTGCGCCTGCATGATGCCTACTCTCTCCACACCGTTTTCAGCCCGGGATTTCCGGGCCTCCTTGAAGCAATATACGTTCAAGAACGCATCACGGAGCAGATGATGCCTGATGTGTTTGGTGCGTTCAAGAAACATATGATCTCGACCACGTCATATGCGACTAAGTGGTACATCACGCTGTTTAGCAATTCTGTGCCGTTCCAGACCCAACTGAGATTATGGGACGCGTTTTTGTTGGAGGGGTATGATGTGTTTATTGCGGTGGCAGTTGCGATTGTTTGGATATATCGAGGTGCATCTTGCCCTTTCTATGCGTATGATACCACATATTGACGGCATCTACAGATCAGATTACATCGTCTACCGCAAACTTTGAAACTGTGCTCTCGCTCCTATCCTCGTTCTTCGTTCCAGAAGACGAAGACACGCTGATGGACTGGATAAGCCGCATGCTTGGAGACAAGAAGCTCAGATCGAGCATGCGCAGGTGGAAAGAGGACTGGCGGGGTCTCGTCGCTGCCGGAAAGGATGGCACTGCACTACTTTGATCCCTCCTTCATTCCCTATTCCTTCTGGGGAGTTTCCCCCGCCCGCGCGCATGCACCCCGTAGACCGACATTAACCTTATTCGTAACTGTCAATAACTCGCTCTTGCTCCGCCGCCCCCGCCGCCCACTCCAACCCACTTCAGCTGCTCCTGTCTTGCTTATCACTCACTTTCAAAATCTTCATAGCATACATACCCACATGCATCACCCTCACACAATTTTCATTCCTTTTAGGATACCTGTCGTCCCTCTGATCCCGTCATCCTCATTCGTTGTTTTCTTCATTTTCTCTTCTCACTCATCGATCGTTAGCTTTGTTTTCTCATTTATCACTCGTTGCGTTTTGCAGCATGTATCATCTATCGTCAACCAAAGTATCCCCGAGTACGAGGAGACGTTCTAGCTCTTTTAGTTGTCAGAGCATAGTATATGTACAACTATGGTGTTGCACTTCGAAGTTAAAACATCCCGCCCTAACGTCGGTGGCGACTTATTGAGCTCAGTTCCTAAGGTCATGGTAGCTACTCATACATGGATACACTTTATCATTTTAAGCGTTGTACAGAGGTTAGTACTTCAATTGTCTAATACCGTGGTGATTTCATTTTGTTTTACTTCTTCAGCGCTTGAAAGAGTATTTAAATGTCTATTTCTGAAGGAGAGCAGGGGCTTTGTGGCCAGCAGAAAGACCCTTGTCACCAGCATAGGTGGCGCCGGAACCAGCGAGCTCCTCCCTGATACCGAGTAAGATCACGATATGATTAGCTTGTGACGGACCAATGTAAGGAAAAGACAAGACGCACTCGATGCGGAGGAGGGCATTGTACTTGGCGACACGCTCACTCCTTGCAGGGGCACCAGTCTTGATCTGGCCAGTACCAAGGGCAACGACGAGGTCAGCAATGATGGTGTTCTCAGTCTCACCACTGCGATGGGAGATCATGACACCCCATCCATCAGACTGGGCGAGCTGAGCTCTATATGATTCAAGTTAGTATGGTATGTGTACGAAAGTCATCAAATCAAACAACTCACGCCTGGATGGACTCAGAGATGGTACCGATTTGGTTGACCTGAATAACGAGAGGTTTTAACCACGGCACATGCCAAAACAAGTAGACTAGAAACATACCTTGAGGAGAAGACCATTGCAAGCCTTCTTCTCGATGGCGGTCTTGATACGGAGGGGGTTGGTTACGGTCAGATCATCACCAACGATCTGGACGCCGCTCTTCTCGGTAAAGTGGGTCCAAGCCTCCCAGTCATCCTGGTCGAAGGGGTCCTCAATGGAAACGATGGGGTACTTCTCGATGTAGGACATGTAGAGATCAGCGAGCTCAGCGCCGGAGATCCACTTGCTGGGATCAGAGTTGGGGTTCTTGAAGTCAAGGTCGTATTTGCCATCCTTGTAGAACTCGGAGGAGGCAACATCGAGAGCGATCTTGATCTTGCCCTCGTAACCGGCCTTTTTGATGGCCTCAGTGAGAAGCTCGAGTGATTCCTCGGCACCAGAGACGTTGGGAGCGAAACCTCCCTCATCACCGACATTGACGGCTAGTTTGATCTTATCAGCAAAGAAAATTAAAGATCTTCACAACTCACCATCGATACCGTACTTGGCGGTGATCACCTTCTTGAGAGTGTGGTAAGTCTCGGTACCAATCTTCATGGCTTCAGTGAAGGAGGTAGCGCCGGTGGGAAGAAGCATGAACTCTTGGAAGGCAAGCTTGTTTCCGGCATGCGAACCACCATTGATGACGTTGAAGGCAGGGACCGGGAGGACGAAAGGAGCCTTGACACCAGCGAGATCGGCGAAGTGTTGGTAGAGGGGAACACCCTTTTCAGCGGCACCGGCCTCAGCAACTGCGATAGAGACACCAAGGAGGGCGTTAGCACCGAGCTTGCCCTTGTTCGACGTTCCGTCGAGTTTGATGAGGAAGTCATCAATCTCGGCTTGAGAGGTGACTTTGAGACCAGATTTAATGAGTTCGGGCGCGATAACGTCGTTAACGTTGGCAACAGCCTTAGAAACGCCTATGAAAGCTTGTATTGAGGAGATGAAGGAGATCGCGCGAACCAAGACGAATCACCTTTGCTCAGATAGCTATTCTTGTCACCATCACGCAGCTCGACGGCCTCATGGACACCAGTGGATGCTCCAGAGGGAACAGCAGCGCGAAAGCGGCCTAAGACGCGTCGAAAAAAAGTCAGCAACGCTAACACGAAATCGCGAAAGCCAACGTACCCTTAGCCGTGTGAACGTCGACCTCAATGGTGGGATTGCCACGAGAGTCGAAGATCTACAAATCAATGAGCACGATGACAGACACAACCACGAGCGCGCTACCTGGCGGGCGAAGACTTTTTCGATAGACATGGTAGTGAAGGATGTGAAATGATTTGACCAGCGATTCTAATCGATGCGACTTTTAGGATCTTAATCTTTTCCCACGCACGTCATTGGCGGATTTCGGTCGGCCTCCCTCCCGGGCCCATCTTTCGCATTTGAAATTTGATATTTCGCTACATACATGCGCTGAGTGCTCGCCAAATAATCGGAACTGAGCCAGCAATCAGTTTGCCTTTCCGCGCTTGCGCCCCTCCCCTCTTTTTCCAACAGGCAATGACTTCATTAGGGCTGCCTGCTTGCGATTTTTATTTTTGACGTTAGCGTTCGTATAGAAATTCTCTGCCTTGCGCTAAAGGGCAACTGGATATCAGCCAAGTCTTGTCAAAGCGGCAGCAGATATGTGTACCTTGTTCGTCTTCATGCGCGGGTCTTTTTTGGATCGTGACGTTTCAACGTCGTCAGCTTCAGAATTTTCCGCTAAAACGACCAATTAGATGGGTACCGAGATAAGAAAGAACGAGACACACCTTCCACAATGTCATTACCGTCTTCATCAACATTGGGAACTTCCTCCTTGATGCCCTCAAAGACGTCATTCCATGTCAGCTCTTCCTCCTCCTCCTCTCCTCCTTCCTCTTCATCCGTCTCCTCGACCTCGACATCACCTTCCTCCTCCTCCTCACCCACTAAGTCTTCATCCTCAAGTGGCTTCACATCCTCTGGCAGGAACGAGTTCTTTTGGATGATCGAACCCAGATTCTGCTTCACACCCGGCACCTCCATCGGCTCAGGCTCGATCCCCTTCCCCTTCCCCTTTGCATCCGCCTTACTCTGCTCCCTCTTCCTCTTCTTCTCCTCAAGCCTGTTCAGCTCCTCGGACCGCTCAGGTGGGGGTACAAAATATGGTATCCGGCCTCGCACCCAATCACTCAAAACGATCTTAGCTACAGACTCTAGATCCGGCTCGCCACCTTTCAGCAGCCGCCCCTTCATCCTTGCAAGCTTGTCAAGGAACGTATCTGGAGGCCAATTTTTTGACTTGTCCTCTGGGTTTGGTAGATCGAGGCCATATGTGCGCGTGAGGTATAGCGGCTTGACGCGTTCCATGAGCGCAGGTATGTGCTCCGAAGGCGTGGCCAGGGCTTCAACACGCACTACGCCCTTGAGGACGGTTGAGGTGTGAGAATCTTGCGCAGATGCGGGCACGATTCCAGGGCAGTCGATGAGATATATTCTCCGCGTGAGTGTGATATATTGCCAGACCTATTGTTCACCTAAAGGTCAAGTTGAAGATGAAAGAAAGAGGGACGAGATATACCTTAGTTTCACCAGGAACTGGTGCTACGGAACACACTTTGTTGCTTTTGAGGGTATTAATGACACTGCTCTTCCCAACGTTAGGATAGCCGATGAAGCCAACTGATATTTGCTTCTTGTCGGAATGTAGTTGGGCGAATTGACGGAGGAGTTGAATGAGCGAGCCTTTGCCAAATGAGTGATTAGGGGAAGCATGGAAGGCGATAGTTGGGAATCTAGGTGTCAAGTGTTGAATATACCGTGCCTGAATCATCACTCAGTGAGCTCCAGAATAGCTGAAATTAGATGAGACACAACTGTAACCCAATTTGGCACCAAGTCGCACTTGTTGATAATGAGCACAATTTGTTTATGCGATTTTTCTTTTCTGATGTACTCGATAACGGATTCACACATCGTCCCAAGAGGGTCTCGAGCATCAAGGACATGAAGGATGACATCAGAGGAATCGATGACTTTGTAAAGTTCGCCGTATATCCTTCGAGATGTTCCTTTTGCATAGATAGGCTCGTTGTAATCGGCATGACTGGGGGCTTCGACAATGGATGAAGCAAGGGGTTCTAGAATCACCTATGTCAACGTTGAACTACAAGAGGATGTTCAAAAGAATCTGACCAATAGCAGGAGCAGTTGTATCCGCCTCGTCCGCAGCAGCAGCGCCAAGTTTACCGAGTTCCTCGAACGAACCAACGTCGATTCTAGGCCTTTTCCGTTGAGCTTTGGGGCCAAAAGTCTCTGAGAAGGGCTCGGTTTCGACAATATGCGGTCGCTGCATCAAACATAAGCCAAGGTGGCCCAAAACACAGTAAACCACATGCCTTCAAGGTATGTGGGTTTTGCGCATCATCAAGGAGAGCCATGGGTAGTTTATTGCGTCGGAGAAGCACAGAGTAAGGATCATCCTTTCTTTCTGCAAGGCTCGTTCGGAAATGGTCCAGCGCAGTCTGCGAGATCACTCTCGTATTTCCTTCATTATGTGTTCAACGCTTCAGCAATCATCAACCACTTACCACCATGAACACTCACCAAACCATCTCCTGTCAGGCTGCACCCTCCCTGGCTTCGTTTCATTCTCTCCTTTTTGAAATGCAGCAGCCTGAATGATCTTTCCGTCCTTATCCCGCACAGCCTTTCCAGAATTCAACATCTTGAGGCGAGCGACCTGCTTCCCGGTGCGGTAAAAATTCTCGCCCTTCACGCGAGCGAGAGATATCTTAGAGCCGGAGCCCGAAGACTTAGCCTTGCCAGGCGAAGTGGTCTTCTTCGTCGGCGCCATTGAGCAAAGAGGATGGGGTGTTTGGACAGTAGAGTGCAAGTAGAGTGTCAAAAATAATCTGGATCGAAGGATTCTCACGGTCAATACATTCAAATTCTCTGCAGTTGATCTAAGTACTGTGGAGTTCCTTTGCGAATGTCTTATTAATCGATGCTTTTCGGACCTCTTAAGCAAACACTGGATATCATGGAGACAGCTGCGAAGAGAAGACACAACGATTGTTTATTACCAGAACGACTACATACAATGTATGACAAAAAGAGGAAGAGATGGATGTACCAGCAAAAAATCGACATGCCGCGTCCTGTACAACGTCGACGTCGACACTTCCTACACTGGAAGATCTTCTTGGAAGAACAGGACTCGTAATAACGGGTCACTGGCACTGATCTCGATGGTCGAAAGCTAACAACGGTCAGCGTGGCATTTCTCCCGTAAAGAAAAGGACAAAGAAAAATGGAGCCTTAAATAACTCGCCACGTTCTCACGGTCAAGTGACTTTAGAAATTTCGTTAGGGTCATGTGTAGGAGGAGTGTGTTACGCACCATTCAAAACGAGGCATCGGCAGACATGTTCAGAGCGTGTCGGACTCAACGTGAGTGATCTTGGAACAATATCAGCTCGTGCTGAATCAGAGATCATTAGCCTCGCGAATAATCGCATCCTCGAGCTCACGTTCTTCACTTCACTCTTCAGCCGTCCTTCATGGCCAGTCGTCGCGCCAACATGTTGCTCGTGCAATCAGAAAGGCCAATATCGCGAAGACAGCGGAGCGCTCCCAAGAAGCAACGGAAAACAAGCGCAGTGTTGTTCTCGGAACTCGCCTAGTAGACGACGAGAAGATGTGGAAAAAATGCCTCCTCGCGAGAGTCCTCGTCGACCTGACACCGTTGGTCTCCAAGGAGCCCCGAAACGAAGACTTTTTACCCACAAGAACGGTCGTAGGAACAGTTAACCTTCCGAAACAAACCAACTTCGGAGTCGGCGAAACGGAGAAGCAGTTGCTGTTCAAGCAGTTGCCTGAATTCGCTTCAACGGGCGGGAAATCCCCACATGTAGTCCCCTCATCTGGAGGGCACGTTTCAGCTGACGGGGTCACTAAGGCAAACGCAGACTGGGATGTAAAGAACGCCAAAGAGCTCAGAAAGGCTAATGAGTTTGCGAAGGTCGTAGATCTTCGAAATGCAAATGCGGCTGGCATTGCCTACGAAAATCGCAAGCGGATTATTGAAGCCTTTTCCACACCGGAAAATCCCTTTGACCCAGGCCGTTCTGAGGTTCAAGGTTTGTGGTACTCTTCCGTTCTTCATTTTGAGATGATGCATATCTTGTCTTGCAGCTGCGCTTCTTACTTACAAGATTCGAAAACTATGGACACATTTAACGACATTTAAACGAGACCGCGGAAACCTTCGTGGCCTTCGCATGCTTGTCCACCAACGTGCAAAAGTTTTAAAGTATCTGAAAAAGGTTAACCAAGCTCGATATGAAACCGTTCTGGGACAACTAGCGCTGGTACCAGAAAGTGTCGAAGGGGAGTTGGTGGTGTAATAATGTATGGTACTAATAATCATAATACGACATTCTTTCGACCCTCCATGGTTATGCCAATGGTGTAATTGGTAAAGAATATATGTACAAGAATATATGTACAAGAAATCAGAAAAGAATGAAATTTTGGATGGGATATGTTAGTGGAGGATTTTTCCAATCAAAAACGTTCTCGTCTGAATTCACTCCATACTTAACTCATCATGATGTATAAAAGTGGAACTCAGAGAATTTTTGACCCTTACAGATATAGTGTCATTCTACTTATGGTTTTTTCATCTTGTGAGTAGACTCCTCAAACAGACCTCGATCAAATATTTCATCCGGAATCTGTCCCAGAATGGCGGCGCACCTTTCCATCCTCCGTGAAGAATACCACGAGTCGGAGCTGGTGTTCGACAGAACGCGGTGCAGCAAAATCTCTATAGTAATCTTTGTTTTCTTCAGGTTTTTGAATCTGATGCCTGATCATTGCAATAAGTCAAACTAAGGACGACCAGAACAGCTGCGACGGACGCACTTGCTTTCGAGATGCACTGTGATAACCTCCAGTGTAGTGGGAGGTAGCTCAGCTGAGGTATCCCGGCAGTACGTGCAAGACCAAGTCATATCTTCTGGAGGGAGAATTTCCGGAGAAACCACTTCAATAAAACGTGAGAAGTGGAGGTTATTGTGTGAAGATTCAGGATGGTTCTTGAAGGCTTCGACAGCTTCACCGATTTCCTCTTGTCTAATCGCAACCCAGAGCGGTTCTTGGTAATGGTGCTGCGATCCATGATGTTCGACCTTTGGTTTTCCACAAAGTCAATGATTACGATAAACTTGAAAACCACGGTCTGGACTCACAGCTTGACGCCACAGAAAGGCAGGCACCTCAAACGGGCCGTTGGAGTTAACCTCGTCCCCGATTCTCAAGGCACAATGCATACAACCAAACCAGTGCGTGACCTGATCCATGTCTTCCGCTGTTGTCGACTCTGGATTCAAGCCTGCCTCCTCGACGAGGACCTTGACACATTCACCCAATTTAAGGTTGACTCGTAAAGGGTGAGTAGACCATTGACGGCGCCGCTGGTGGGAGTGATCCAGCTTTCTCGCAGGCTCCACCGGTTCTGATAAAGGTAAATAGTCATCGTCATCGTATCGCCAGGTTTGTCGTGTCAAGCAGATATGCCCCATGACTTTGGGATAAAAAAGAGCTCCCGGTAGTGGCCCCTGATCCCCGAAGTCGTCCTCGTAGAATTCCTCTTCAGAACCATAGTCGTCGTCGTCGTCGAACACAAAAGGTTCAAGCTTGCTAGCATTCTTGAGGAGACATTTTCTGCATTGAAAAACGGTAGTTGCCAGTTTAAGTTGGGCATGTAGACTCGTTTCATACTCCGGAGGAGGTTCCAAGTACCAACGTCGCGTTTCCGGCGAGGTCCGCTGGTGTGAAATATCTCCATCTCCGTCGCTCTCACTGGCATCTTCACTTTCTTCGCCGCCAACGAGCTCGCCGAACTCATTCCACTGTAGATAAATGAAATAGTTGTCTTCTGCCATAACTTCAATCAAGCGCCTGTCGAGAGATTCCCTCCAGTCCGTGATCAAGTCTGGAATAAGGGGCACGACATCTACAAAGTTCATTTCGTCCACGTTAACCTCGGTTGGCTGCTCAAGGATCTTTTTGACAGGACCAAAACCACAAAAATCGAGGCCTGACGGCATCACGTCGACGAATGGATAGCGTTCAGCCATGAATGCACGGAACACGGCGATGGCACTTGACTTGCGCTGTAGCACAAGCTGAGCGTGCTCACGAATTAATCGCACGGTACGCATATCGTCCATGAACTCAACAATAGATCCACGAATGTTTGTCCATACTGTGAAATTAGTGGATCAATTAAAAATCAAACAGGCTTTGAGAGGTGTTTGGGCTCACTTCGTTCGGTCAATTTTTGTGGTTTCTTAACAAGCTCATGGTCTGCCAGGGAAAAGGGATATCGAATGCTTGCAATATCTTCTCCATACCCAAGTGCTACAAGTCTCTCCGTGATACTATGGGCGCACGCGTAAAAAGGAGTCTTTGTGATCTGGACACAACAACACCTACGCATTTAGTCGATCAGTCCTCAATTGCTTCAGCTCAAAATGCCTGTCCTGCGTTTGCCCCGCGGCCCATTCGAAGCATAGATCTGCATGCTGAATAAATGTTTCAGTCACAAGACGATTGAGAATATATTGTTAGTAAAGTACCTTTTCTACTTCTGCAAGGTATGTACGCCGTTCATTTATGAATACCATGCGAGCGTCGTCGTCCGGAAGGGTAGAATACTTCTTCTTCATTTGCGCAAGGTCATCGCAAAGAATCATTCGGTGCAAGTGGGAAGCCGATTCTGGTTCTTCTCACGAAACGAGTCAATCAGACTGGTTCACTGGACCCCCCGACTTACTGGGTGGTCGCGAGACTAGAAGAGTCTCTACAGGATAATTGATCAAGTCGACCATGGATGGCTCTGGAAACAGATAGACATGAATGAATCTATGCGATGGATTTCAATATGTATATCGTTGCACGGGGTGTATTCATGATTTACTCACTTGTCTTTGGCACAATTACTACATATACGAACTCTCAACGCCCATTCAACTCCTCTTACAAAAGCTTTGTTACAAAACTAATAAGTTTTGCTCGGTATATGTGGTACGTTGGAAAAAAACGAGCGTCTTACATGACAATGAGGATCAAAGACAAGGTGAGCCCAAGCTGGTTCGGTCATCTCGGATGGGCAGGGAGGCAAGCCTGGAATACTTTCAAAAGCCGCTTTCCATACAGATTTAGAGGATTTTTGCATAAGGAGACGCCTAAATTCCTTCGTAATGCGCGCGAGCTTCAGCAGATCAAAAGGTTTAAGGTTTGCAAAGATCTGTATATAACACGTAGATGAAATGAATATGTATTTAACCTGAACAAGCAAAAGGTGTCTCTAACCTCAAAAAAAATGTCTATCGGTAAGTTTAAGAGTCCCGAAAGCTTTCCTTTGACGCGTTTTCTGACTCCAGCTGGCCTTTTCTTGATAATATGAGGCTTTTCTTGACTCGGTTCGCGATGCGCGAGTAAGCCAGGATCAGATTTACGCTTCTTTGAAGCCCTCGTCTCCATAGCTTTCAGTTGTCCTTGACTCAGGTGGAAGAAAAAAGACTAAAACAAAGGTAGGCGAGCCTGAGAATGGCAAGGCGCGATACGCGTGAACCACGTGCACAGTCGTGACTTGGCCTTTTCCCCTCACCTCTGACCTCCATCCCATGGCGTCGCAGATCACAGAATGTTTGGCTGCCACGCTCGACTCAGACCCAAATGCTAGAGTAACCGCAGAGCTCAAGCTGTCCGAATATTTTGCGTCGCCAGGTAATACTTTTAAAACTCCACAGACAGCGATCTCATCACGCTCAACAGAAACTGGTTTGACGCTTTCACAATTGATCCTTGCCCAGGATACAGATATGTCTTTGCGTCAGATGAGTCTTTCACGTTTCTCAGTATTTGAGCGCGTCTTGATCTCCATCAATCTTTGAAAAGCACTCAGCAAGCATTGTCTTGCGGAAATACATCAGGGAGCGATGGTCACCCTATTTTGACTCATTCAAAGGTGGCGCCCCTTCTGTGGAGGTTAGCTTTGATGCGTAGATTATGTTGATGGTATTTGACGACCTACCTAGCTCAAAGCGCAAATTCGACAGAATGTATTCCAAGGTCTCTCAGACAGAGATCGAAAGATTCGGTCACTTTGTGTAAGTATCTTTGCTGTCATCGCCGACTTTTCACTCACCCGCGTTCTAGGCACATACCCTGACCTTTATAGCCAAGTCTGACTGGCCTGACGAATATCCCGAACTTTTGTCCTCGCTCATCAACCTCCTCTCTTCCGGCTCGCCTGACTCCGTTCATGGAGCGATGCAAGTTTTCACGGACTTCATCAAGGGTGACCTGACAGAGGATCAAATATTACCTGTGCTCCGCCAACTTTTGCCAGTTCTTCTAACTATTTTGGGATCAGATGTACGTGATTATTCTTCGTTCATATACTCTTTCATTCCAACTTAATCTAGACCTATTCCATCCTGACTCGCGCTCGTACTGTATCTGTGTTCCGTCAATGTGTTACTGCCCTGTTTATGGTGAAAGATCAACATCCACAAGCCACTAAAGAAGCTGCGTCGACGATCCTCCCTGTTTGGCTAGAGGCGTTCCAAGTTCTTTTGAATATCGATCCGAAACTAGACGTGACCAACACCAACAACTGGGATGGATTGGCCATACGTATCCAAGTTTTCAAGGTGCCATAATCTCGTTCATCCCTTATTGTTACTTACTGTATCACCAACATCCATCCAGACTCTCGACAGGATTTTGATGTCCTTCCCGCGTGCAATAGCACCATACCTTCACGGATTCCTTACCGCCTCACTCCTTCACTTGCAGGCGTTGCATCCAACATTTACTGAGTATTACCTGTCATCCTCAGAGGCTGCACCTGGCTCCTCTGAAGACGAGGTCATTGAACTTCCTCAGCTGATCTGCCCCATTCTTGACTTTGCCTCGGCTGTCACAAAAGGAGGCAAGGTAAGGGACTGGTTAAATATTGATAATGTCAATGCCCTTGTCGCTACCATCTTGAACTTTGTTCAAATGACGAATGAAGATGTAAGAATCGCGAGTTTCTATTGACTTGAGTGTATTCACGGCAATGCAGGAAGAAACGTGGGCCAACAATGCAAATGCCTTTGTACAACAAGAAGACGACACTACGCAGCCGTACAGCGTTCGAGTCGCAGGGTTTGACTTTTTGGGTGTAAATACGCCCTTATTTTGTCATCATTCATGTACTCACTCAAATTCAGTCTCTGATTGACCGTAATCCAGTACAGACGACGAGAGTGTTCCAAATGGTAGTACATCAGGTTATTCAGTCGTCACACCAACAGCGCGAAACTGGACGACAGGATTGGTATGCCTTGAGTCATTCTGATCAAAGCAACCTTTCACTTTATAACTGTCTAGGTGGCGACCACTGGAAGCGGCGCTTGCGGCTGTCGGATCCCAGGCTGATGCTATTTTGGATTGTATTGAGGACGAAGAAGAATCTCAACGACAGAAGCCCATCGATATTGAGTATCTCTTATCGAATATCATTCCCTCCATCCTCAACCTTTCACGTATGTTGGGTCCCCGGGTTTATTACTGTTTTTTCACCATTCCTTCCATAGAACACCCCTTCCTGCAAGGCCGGGGTTTTGTTTTTGCCAGCCAATATTCGAAGCTTCTACCGACAGCATTGGCAGGCCAGTACCTTGATGCGGCTCTGCAAGTCATTGAAGCACCCGAAGCTGGTATCCCCGTTAAAATCTCCGCAGTCAAAGCTGTTCACAAGTGAATATAGTCACTTATCACCTTAGATAGTGCTAAACATAGGCCTTCCAGCTTCTTCCAAGGAGACACAGACTCCTCTCTGGTTGCTCTTGCCCCTCGTGTCACGAAAGGTCTTGGGCCTTTCTTATTTGTAACATCAGAAGACACCCTTTCTCTAGTCCTAGAAACGTTTTCTGTCGTTCTCGAGATCGAAAAGGCCAAGTGGTTGACAACAGAAATGACCAACTCCTTGGTTCTCGCGTTATTGGAAGTCTGGAACAAGAATAACAAAGGTTGGTTTTGGGGTTGTTACCCTAAAGTTAATTTAAGAGCATCTTAAATACTGATTGGCTTGACGGGAATCAAACTTTAGATCCAATATTCCAATCGATACTAACTGATATCTTCACGACCCTTGCAGCGTCACCTGCGCCGGGTGTCTACGAGATCGCAGTTCAACTGGCCTTACCGCCTTTGACTTCTGCGATTGCCTCTGCGAAGGCAAATGAATCTTGGATAGCCGAATCTGCCATAGCGCTCATCACCAGTTTCGTTGAGGGCGCACCTGAAACTGGCCTTGGCGAGGGTTTCTTCGCTCACGTCGCACCTGACCTATTCAACTGCTTGGGTGAAGCAGAAGACCGGGATGTGCTTCAAGTATTCTATCTTTTCTCTTCTTTCATTGATCTCATATACTCATGGGCTATATCCATTTATTCTAGAATGGCATTTCCTGCTTGACCGCCATCGTACGCAAAGATTCCAATCAGCTACTTTCCTGGAATGATGCAAACGGTCGAAGTGGGCTTGATTACACATTGACATTCATCGCCAAGACACTGGAAAGCCAAGACGAATCCGGTGGCCTCGTTATTGGCGACTTGATCATCCATCTTTTGCGGAATACCGGGGATTCTGTACTTCCAGTCCTGCCCCAGCTTCTCCAAGCAATGGTTGGCCGCATGATTTCAGCGAAAACGGCGACATTCCTACAGGTAATTTGTCTCCCCCTAGTTAATATCCGAGCGTCACGTCGCTTACCATATTTCTAGAGCCTTGTCATACCATTTGCATTCCTCATCAACAATCAGAGGGACACAGTACTGTCACTTCTGGAAGGTATGGCCGTCAATGGACGATCAGGACTTGATATCCTCGTGCAGACGTGGTGCGAGAATGCAGAGACGTTCCATGGCTTCTGGCCGTCGCGTATCAGCACGCTTGGTCTCATTCAGCTCTTTGTATCAGAGCGCCCCAGCTTGCAACATCTAATTGTTAAAGGTGATATTATCATAGATAAAGCCAATAGAAATGGTAAGTCGGCCTTCCCCTCGTTCCCACCTTCGATCATACGCTCAACTCTTTTTCGTCTGTGCGTCAGTCATCATGACGCGCTCAAGGACGAAGCAGAGTGCGCCTTCCATTTTTTTCTGTTGATGGATCAATTGTGCTTATTTTATGCGATACGGCACGTAGCTCCTACCGAATTCACTTTTATCCCGTTCCCAGTCAAGGTGCTCAAAATCGTTCTACGTGACGTACAGTCTGGCGGCGAAACGGCAACTCTATCTGCCCAAGGTAGTGCCGCTACAGATGACATTGACTCTGACGATGGCGTGAGTATTCATGCAGTTCGTTTTGCCATGACGATTGTGTTGACCTCGTTTCCGCCTTCCCTCCTTCCTCTCGGGAAACAGGACGAAGATTGGACTGAAGAAGAAAAACTCAATCAAGGCTTCAAGGAGGACGAGTTCGCCTTCTTGTCTGACATGATTGGGCCCCGGGGTATGGCATTTGACAATGACGATCTGATCCAGGAGAACGACGACGAGATTTTCAAGGACGATCCGGTATCCAATATGGACATGCAGGTATGTAAAGTCGCGTCTTGTAACTGCCTATCTTGGTATTCGACCCGTTTTCCGTTACTTTCCAGGCACATCTCGTTTCCTTCTTCATGGAATGTGCAGCTCGCAATACAAATGACTTCTCTGCGCTGGTTGGGCAACTCAATGTGGGAGAGTCACTGGTTCTGCGTCAAGTTGTCGGAGCATGAAATCTCAAAGAAATTACATATAGTACACGCGTACGTAGATGAAGTGGATACAATCCTAATACAGTAATGATGGAGTTGAACGTTGAAGAGCTTGAATCGCCCTCGCAAATTTCGAAAATACTAGCCTTTCCTTCCTGGCACCAACAGAGACCCGTCTGGTCCGGATACCTTGTCCTGATGAGAAGTGTGGGACGCTTGTGTCAAGATTGCGAATTCGAACTCGTGGTCTCTCTGTAGAGTTGTTTGGATCTCAGAGTCTTCTGTGGACAGTGGACACACTGTCCTACACTGTCACAATTTGAATTTCATCCATACCGCACCAACGATCACGTGGCCACACCTAGGAAATCTGCTTTTTTTCTTTCAATTTTAGCGACTTCCTTTCTGTATGTATAACGGACAACCCGCCTTCGAGAGGTGAACACTTCAATAGCCACAACAAACTGATAGCCTTTCGATAGCCAACTTTCAACTTATCTTGGGAATTTTTCAAGAATAGTGTTGCACGCGAATTACCAGCCCACAAAACCGATCCGGAACATCCCAGTTCGCTGGCGGCGATGGACTCCTGGGTTTCTACGTTGACCGATTGACATGGCCATTCGCTATCGTGCTGTGTATGTCCTGTGCAGAATCCCCTAAACGGTTTGCATAGCCTCCCATGAGGTCCAATCTGTTTGTGTGGGAGCATACAAAGTCGCGACGCAAAGCTGCAATGAGATGGTCACCTTTACTCTCCGAATAGATCTCAGGCGGGTGCTTTCCCTTCGCCTGAACGCCGCAGCTCGTATCCCGAGACTTGATTCATCCAGCATGATAAGACCCTGCGCGCTCTAGAATCTCAGGCTTCCCTGACGTTTTTTAACTCATCTTCTCTCGGTTCCCTTCGAGTGCCTCAGCGTGTAAACTGACTTTAGCTTGTCCACAGAACAATACTGCACCTTTGGCGATCTACCAGATATGTCAAGCAAGCACTTGTCATCACTATTCTGCTTATGCCCTTCATAATTCATCCTATCGCGACGGCGATACATAATTCTTCTTTCTCTCTACATATGGAAGATCTTCGGCCTGAAGTCTACCCCGAGTATTCGAATGCGCAGCCAACACGTTTTTTTACATCCGTTCATGTTCATAGGCTCAACCTCTACGCCGCCGCCGCTGCAGCTGCGATTGTGGTGAGATAAATGCACAACTTCTCGAACCCACTCTTTCCCGTGCTTCCAACAACCTTTGGGTCTTTTGACAGAGCTTCATAAACCTTTGGATATACCATGATGATCATAAGCTCCATTCGTTCATCTTGTTACTCAATGCTCGTTCCTTGCGTCGACAAGACTTGGAAACCAATGGTATGAAACCGTCAATCCCAATTGATTTCTATGACTCAGTGTGTCAGCATGACTTGGGAAAAAAACGTCAGATTAAGTTTAACCTGACTTGACTGACAATGGACTCGATGGCACGAGCTGCATGTGCTTATTGATTGGATGGATTGATAAGGATGAATGGATCTCTCCGTTTCTCCTTGCCTTGGTTGGACCTGGTTAATGATTTATATGCATCTGAGCCCCACCTTTGAGGTCGTGACATCGGCGGTTCATCATCCCATTGGCTATGGCGCTACCCAGAACCACAGAGCTGTGAAGTACTTGGGTCTGGGCCCTAGATTCTGTTTTACCACGATCTCCGCTGTGCATTTGGACGGCTTTCATTGGTCTCAGCGTCGTTATCCATCAATACATCGATATATATCATTATCCAATCGATGAGTACTATGGCGGTTTCTGATATGACAGTGACGAAACTGTTTGATTAATCGACAGTTTCCAAATTCTCGTACATACGATCCAGTACGTTACTCGACCTGGTCGGAAAGACATTGTGACGTCTGTCTTATTCTTGTCTGTCTTTTGTGGAGCACTTATTCGGGCTCTACAGCCATCTCCTACGCCTAGTAGAACCATCGTTTTACTTCCGAATCAATCTCCGATAAATCGCCGCCATTGCGTCGCGATCGTCCTCCTTGGTTGCTACATGACGGAATGCAGAAAACTCTGACCATGCTTATGGGAGCCTTATACAATCGACCCTATGGCGTGGTCATTGCCGATGTGAAATACCATCTCCGTCGGACTAAAGATGCTTCCGTATGCATTTTTTGGTGGCGATCTATTTTTGTGGCGGCGCTATGCACACACTGTACGTATGTTTTCGTGACTTTCGTCATTGTAACATAACATAAGAACGAACGGCGTGCCCTCGGCCATTTGCGTGTCTGGGACGTACTTGACTCGACCTTAAGTATTTGTTGGACATCTCCAACTGACTCGGAACTGATCTTTTGACGTCCTACTATGATTTGGGGAGTTCCCTTGAGGCTTGTCGGGATAATCCACGGCATACAGTGGGTGGGTGATCGTTAGGTCTATGAGAATGCCCCAAAAGATCATCGACCACAGCGGGTCCGTTGTACCAGGAGCAACTCCTTCACGTCACCAGTGGTGTCGTTGAAATCCTTACACGAGTATGTACTTACATTCTCTATCTGCGACTTGTAATAAAATTTCAGCTTGTGAGAGAGCTCGTGTGCGCGTAATAAACGATGGATAAATGCGTCACAAAGGACAAACTGCGCGAAGGAGTAGAACGCTGTGGATCGGGGCTAACGGCTATGTACATATGTACAGGGTCGTCGTCGGTAGAACCCACCCCTGCATATACAGATTGCCGTACGCGTACAACACTTAACCGGACCATCCCTGACTCAAGGGCGACCCTGCGCACTCTGTGAGGTATGTATGTATGTACATTCACAACTTACTCGGACTCGGAGCGGATCTAAAACTGAACACTCGACTTCGTCAGCGATCAGAGGTTTCGAGCTCTCGAGGAACTCGAAGAGGTTCAGACTTCAGGTTCTTTTGTTCTGTTCTCTTCCTGAAGCTGCATGCCGACCCGACGTCGGCTCGAATGATAGGAGCGTGGATGTATGTATACCGTAACCCGGGAGAACTTTATGTTATGTATGTATTTATGGGTAGCCCGCAAGTGTAGGTACTTTGGGGGTGCGGGTGGCCGATAGATAGTGGATGGTGCTAGTGAACATTCCAGTCTTGTTGTACATCAATGATTGTTAGATAGTCGCCGTGGATAACAGATCTAGAGTGACTAGTAATGAGTCATTGTGCGTCACTTTATCATGACATATGAATGGAATGATATGAAGTAGATAGATAGATATGTGATTGTGATTTCGGAAAAAAATATTAGCTTGTATGATGGGATTTGTCGTGGCGGATATGGCCGCTAGTACATATGTACATAGTGGTACTAGCACCCCGTTGGCAGAAATGCAAACTATCCTCTACTAGGGGTGTATAATTACAACTTCTCCATGCGAGTAAGTAAATAGTTCTCAAAATCGGATTCATCAAAAAAAACTTATCAAACTCAATAGAACTTTCCAAGTACATTCAATGAACTTACATACATACATACCATGTGCCGGCGGGAAGTAACTCGAAGGAAGGACGCGAAGACGCGGCATATCCCACTGTAACTTATAGTATACTTTTCGAGTCCACCAATGACCAACTGCTTCCTGGAATAACTACCGCGGAGATACTATGTACCATGTAGCATCTAGCATCTAGGGGAAGATGATTCCAATCACAGAGCCTGACACAGACACAGCTTTCACAAATTACACTACTTAAGCGCAGGAAAGTAAGATAAAGTAAGCTTTAAGACTCCGAGTCGCACTGCCCTGAGGTTGATGATGACAAGAGTGCTTGGGACTGGGGGGGTTCATTAAGATAAGCGTGCTGTGTGGGTGAGGTGATTCAGAGTGAGTGTTAAATTAAATGGTTCCTGTCTTTTCGTTCGTCCGTTCGGTCGCCGATTCCAAAGCTTGGCTTCGCCGACTTTGTTCGGGTGGCGTTGGTGTTCTTTTGGGGAGGGTGATATATGTGACGGGATAGTGCGGGTGTGTAGGTATTCGATGGAACCGACTTCAGAATAGGAATAAGAATAAGAACAAGAATAAGAGAAACGAACGCCCTGGGCGGGAAAAGAATAAACGGCTGGGATATATATGACGCGCACCGACTCGGACTCGGAAGTTCCAGAGAAAAAAAAATAATACAGATCCATGTATACATAATACATACATACATACATGCCAGTGAGAACAAGAAACAAGCTGAACGAACAGGAAAAAAGAAGAAGTACTTATGATACGCACGCACGCACGCACACACGCACGCACTGCCGACTCGGACTCGGACATTCCAAAAAAAATAATCCACGAATTCAAGCATGCCAGCATGGCATCGACGGAAGAACTTGAAGAACACCGCGTCTTCGAAAGCCTGAAGCCTGAGGCCTGAGGGCCATATACACCGGTGTACTACGTATGTATGTAAGTACCGTTATGTACATATTTACATACACACAACTGCTCCGATATCCTTGAGATCTCGAGCGGGGGGTAACGTATAACGTATAACGTTCCCTATCCTATTATGTGCCGGTGCGTACTATGTCAGGAAAGGGGAGGGGAGGGGAAAGGGGGGCGTAAGTAGATGTAGATGTGGATGTAGATGTACTTACATAGATGTAGATTAGTAGATATTAATACATAGATGTAGATTAGTAGATATTAATACCACGC
>JAGGAS010009457.1:6276-22731 GCA_017657355.1 Termitomyces sp. K1Ac | reverse complement strand
TGGTGATTCTTAGATCTACAGAGATCTACAGACGTGACACTTGACTTGTCGGACAGTTAATTTCTGGGGTTACCTAATCCATCAAATACGAAATACGAAATGCGGCTGCGAAATGCGCCCAATTTTGAACGTCCCTATTGGAAATAGTTCTGAAGGAGTTGAAGTACGCCTCCAAGGAGATACAGGGGAAGGATAGAGGTGTATCGCCAGTCGAGCAAACCGACGACTTTTCAGTCAGAGTCGACCGACCTTGACACGATGATATTGCTCTTTTGGGGGTCTGTATGTAAACTCGTGACCAGCCGTTACAACGAGGGTATCGAGGCTTGTCTCATCATAGAGGGAACGGTCACCGGTCTAGTCTGGATGGCCGCTGGCGGACGCAGAAATGACCAAGGGGAAATTGACGAGTGACGACGCGACGAAGCCCGATGAGATTTGATCTTATTACTAGTAACCAACATCCTCTCGAGGGACCGGTCAATATTATTATCATACAACAGTCAAGAAAGACAGGAGCTTGAGATTAGAGACTGCCAGAGAGCCTCGTCTTCCTTGTGGCCTGGTGTGCTGCACGTGACATTACTATGGTGGGAAAGTTTCAAACTACATATTCTGAGCTACATATTCTGAGATACCATCTGAGGTATGTATCTCAGACTGAGACTCGGCGAGTAGGCGCGCCTACTTATCAACGTTGCAACTGGCGCCTCAACTTAATTTACGTCGCGCATTTCTCAAACTTGTTTCTTCAGTTGCTCTTTCACAGCCCGAACCTCAAGGCTACGATGCCAATCCTCCGATCTCGCTCACAGAGAAGTTCCAAGATATCTATGCAGAAGGAGGATACATGAGGTACTCTGCAAAAGTACCTTACTGTGATTTTCTTTAGTGATTGACTAATTCTATTCTGCGATCGACCTCCATGTCAGATAAACAAGAATAAAAATCTGGCTGACGTTGACACTTTGTTTTCACTTCTCACTGTAACCCCTGGACCTCGAGTGGAATGGCTCGAAAAGTACCAAGATGTAGACTCCATCGCCACTGTCAGTCCCTGCGAAGCTCGTTTCCAACTTGATGTGGTGTGATGGTAGGTGGACACTCGGTTTCCGGTGTGGTCCCTGTCTTTGTCAAGATCCGTATTGACGATGAGGTAACAGTGGGGAGCTCGCATTGTACAAGTTACTTTGCAAGTGGGTTGCTGTCACCTACAAGACCACTGTCTCGATGTGCCTTGTTCTGCGAAAAGGTCCAAGGCTCTTTTTTTGGTCCATTCTGTCGTCTCAATATTTTTCGGCAGACAAATAAGGCAGATATGTGAACGACGTTCGATTCTGAGCCATTTTGAGCTCACAAAGTCCAGCGGCACGCGGCGCGAGAATCTGTCGCGTTTTGCAACATGTGCGCGTAACTGGTCACATGAGATAGTTTTCCGTCCCAGGATCCAAACGCTCTTCGTTCAACTTGCGTGAGATTTCGACAGGCTGACGACTTTGGGCTTGATCCCAGCCACCTATGACGCCGTAATCAATTAATGGCAACAACTCTTCTCTCGAGTCTTGTCTGCCTTACTATTGTGGAATATGCTCATTCAGGAAATATTTATTGGTATGTGTGAATTATTTACGTGATATATAGCTCTGGGTGGTCAAATGATTCAAACTGCCCTAGCATCCAGTAGTCAACATCTCAGGAACCACCCCGCGTACTGTCTGAGCAGGCCGCCTCATCCATCTGTGTCTCTCTGCCACAAGCGGCTAGATCTACACCAATATCGAGAGAGATTTCACTGTGACGTGGCAAGCCGTAATTTGGACTTTGTTCTTGGAGACGTGGGATTTTTGTGCGCAGGTTCTCTGAAAGAAAACAGTGTAAATTCGTGGGTTATTTCTACCATTTTCCCGGTGCCTAAGTTTATGATCAACCCAACAGGTAGACCTTCGCTGCACAATTACGTTTCGGAATTTCTGAGCTTCCGTTATGCACGCAGTTCCCACCACATCCTCGGTTATGGTACGGATGCCTGTGTATTATATTGCATTTGTTTTGACAGTCACAAGCTAAATCAAAAGTAAATATTCCCAACGAGGCAATAATTATGGGTGTTCATTGAGTGCTTATGCACAGCTTTTTCTCTTAAACTTTGACCATGCCTACTTTCGACTTCTGCTTTCCATGCTTACCGTCCTCAACAGATAAGGATTTCGCTGAAGATCCCTTAAATGTGCGTGGCTCCTTTAAATCTACCATGTATCTTAACTCATACTCGTTAGGCTACGGATGAGGAGGCCAAGGACGCTGCTACTGTTACTCCCATTGGCGTTGAATATGCTGGTCAGGCCGCCAGGGAATTTCTTTATGTACTTGATTTCGTAGCGCAAGTAGTGCCCGTCCCCGCTTTGAGTGCAGCCGTCAGAGTTGCTGTGAATGTTGTCAAGGCGTGCGATGTCAGTGTCTATTGAGTCTTGTCTATATGCTGATTTTTTGAAATTGATCTCACAGGATAACCAAGCAACTCTAGACCGTGTCGGGGATCTCCAGATTCGCATCAAGACACTGGTCGCCATTTTCGTCAATGAACTTAAAGGGAAGAAGAAGGAAGAAATCCACGCTAGGCTACTCCATGACATTGACACGTTGAATAGGTTCATAACATTCCGATTCACCTTGCATAAACTGATTGCAACCTTCTAGGATTCTCGAGTACGTCCAGAAGACGCTCGACAGGATTGTGTCCCAGCATCGCCTCTGTCTCTTCTTTTTCCGCAGTCTCAATGAGAACAAAATCAATAAATGTGTTACGATGGTCAACAATTGCCTTGAAAGTTTCAATGTAAGACATGCCAAACCTAAAAATATATGACCTAACCTTCTGAGTTTCTCTCTACATAGCTATCCCGCAGTATTGACCACACCAAGATGCTCACCCAGCTCGAACAACAGATTAGGACATTCTACGCTCAAAAACAAGAGTCTCTCGAGACTCTCCAATTTACAATGAATGATCTGAAGGCAATACTCCATGAACGCCTGCCCGGTGATACAGCATTTTCAACATCTCGGGCTCCCATCCCTGCCAATTCGATCATCTTCTGTGGTCGTGATTTCCTCGTCGAGGAATTTGTCAGTGTTCTAGTTGGAGCCACTCGGCAACATATCTGCCTTCTTGGACCAGGCGGTATTGGAAAGACTTCAACTTCGCTCGCTGTAATGGGCCACCCCAAAGTGAAGGCTCATTTTGCGGATCACCTCCGTGTTTGGGTACCCTGTGTCAAGGCTACATCTGTCTCGTTGTTTCTCAACACACTTCATACTTCATTGGCGATCAAGAAGGCAGGGAATATTCGAAGTGACATTCTCGCTGAACTCAAGGCTTCACCACGCATTGTAGTCCTGCTCGATAACTTTGAGACCCCGTGGAATATCCCTGGAGCACAATCAGAGGTTGAACAAGTCCTTCGTGATATTCATCAAATACCCCATGTAACCCTCTTTGTCACCATTCGTTCTTCATCGCCACCTTGTGGTGATATTCCCTGGCATCATGTTTACCTTCGAGCTGTCTCCTCTAGTGCCTCTCGTAGAATATATTCATCCTGGCACCCTGAAGGTGGTGAAGACCCTGACCTTCCCCAGCTGTTGGACTTGATCGGGCATATGCCACTGGCAGTTACGTTGATGGCAAAGGTTGCGAAGGTGACCCACCTGCCAGCAGCAGAGCTTGTGGAAGAGTATAATAGGCTGGGTACTCCTATGTTAGAGCAGGGGTCAGATGCTGAGAGCAGCATGGACATTTGTATTGGTCTGTCAGTGAACAGCTCTCGCATGAAAGACCACCCTGAAGCATTTGACCTGCTATGTACTCTTTCCTCACTTCCAAATGGAACAACTTACAAAATGCTCTCAAAGTGGTGGGTAGGCAATGTGTCCAACCTGGCGGCTGCACTCAATGTGCTTTTGAGCACATCCCTGGTTGAGGAAAGTTCTGGTACCTACTCTGTTCTTCCTGTCATTCAACGCTATATTCTTGATCCTTCCCGTTTCAACCCCACTGTCCGCATGTCAATGATTGAATCGGCCTGTGCATTCTTGAAGTACCATGATTCGAAGATCGGTGATTCATTATATAAATCCCATACAGTCGCACTCTCATCAGAAGAGGGAAACCTTGAAGCCATCCTCCTACAGGTCACAAACCCAGATTCCCACATTATTCGAGATGGGCTTCTGTTATTGGCACATCACCAGCAATATAACAGACCCCGAGTTGATGTTGTTGAGCATGCACTGAAGCTTGTGCAAGGTCTCACTGACACCCTCCTTCATGGTGATATCCTATACTGCTATGGCGATATTTTATACAAGTTGCATCAGTTTAAGAAATCTCTGCAGCGCTTCAATGAAGCCCTTTATCTCTTTCTTACAATACCTGATAGAGGGAAAGCTGCTACATGCCACCTTGCGATCAACAATGTCTTGGGGTTCCGCCGTACTGAGAATTTCGACTATCGGCAGAGGATCATCAAAGAAGCACAAGAGGACTTTGGATTGGTAAACGATAAGGGTGGTGTTGGATACTGTCTTCTGTCCCTTGGAGTCCTGCACCAACAATTCCAAATGGATTCTCTTGCTCTCATCTTACTGAAGCAGGCAGAGGGGATTCTTGCACAGGTTGAAGATCAGCATCGACATGCAGAATGCACCAGACGACTTGCATGGGCTTACTATCAGTCAGGCCAGTATGATATGGCCTTCTCATGGGCAGCATCTTCATTGGAAGAAAGCAAGAGCATTGGTGATCTTATAGAACGTCAGTATGTGGCGGAGAGTCTTGGCTTTATAACCTCTGCACACGGTGACTATCCAGGCTCTCTTGAGCACTTCTTTCAATGTTTGAAAATTCGGAAACATATGGGACTTGTCATTCGAGGTCAAGTTTTGGAAGGAATGGGACTTTCATGGATGAAGTTGGGCAAGACCACAGATGCAAGGCAGGCCTTTAACGAGTCTCTGCACCAATATTCTTCTGAGGAGTTAACAAGAAGTTCTCAAAAAGGTATCTTTCGTACTAAGTTCTTCCTCAAAAAACTGGAGAATCCTGAACTCAGTCCTAATGCTGAAGAAATTTCTGCCATGAATGGTTGGTATCCTCGAGACTACATTACTAGAATTCTCACATCGGTCTGATTCAATGCAAATGTACTTATTTTATCTTCATATGAGTACTTATGTGTCCCCAGTTATAATAATCTTTCAGCATTGGCAGCGGATCCAGATCGTTGTTATTGAACGTTATTCAAGGTTATTCAACAATATTCAACATTCACCAATTAGCCCATATCGGTAATATTCTATGTAAATAACTCCTCCAATCTACTTGCCAGTGTATCACCGATATGGAGCAGAACAACAGAGCTATACCAGAAGTTGAGGCAGTAGTCTAGAACTCATGTCTAGTATGGTTTGTATATCATCTAATATTTGTCACAACTAAATCATAGACTTGTATATATATATCATACATGAGGAGTCCGTACGAAGATTAAAGCTAACTAGTAGTCCGTCTGATCAGGTAATGAAGCAGAAAAAGATGACATATCAAAACTACTGCCCTCCCCACCTTCGACAGAAAACGTCGGCTCTTGTTGTTGTATATCACTATAATCCGCATTTACACTAGCAGACAAGTCGAGCATCGTTGACTGTTGTAGTTGATAATCCACACCTGCACCGGACAAGTCGAACATCATCGGTTGTTGCTGCTGCTGTTGGAAACTGCTATCATACCCAGTCCCACCGGAAGAGTCGAACATCATCGGCTGTTGTAGAAAAGCATTTTCATATCCGCCTCCAAGGGAGGGGTCGACCATCATCAGCTGTTGCTGCTGTTGAAATACATCGTCTTCCACAGGAGAGTCAAACATGATCGGCTGTTGCTCTTGTAGAAAACCATTGACGTCCACATTCACATCGACGGAAAGGCTGAATGTCGTTGGATCCTGCTCTTGTTGATAGGCTTGTGCCTGGTACATGTCGTTGATCTGTTCCTGGTACATATCACTGATCTGTTGCTGCTCCTCCAGAGCTGGACCTTGAACCTCGTGCAGCACATCTTGTTGTCCCTGCAAAGCGGCATCTTGTTGCTGGTGGTGGTACACATTGGGTTGCCCCTGTGCTGGTCCACTGGCAGTGACTGCTTGATGATGGTACATCTGAGCAGTAGCAATGGCTGGATGTTGTTGTTGTTGATGGTACGCTGCAACTGTGCTTTGTTGGGTCTGCATCGGCCCTCCAGCCGAGACTACCTGTTGGTTCGGATACATCTGAGCAGCAGCAATGACTTGGGGTGGCCGATTAGCCGCAACTGACCCATGATGGGTCTGTGTTGACTGTCCGATCGCCGCCTGTTGTTGGTAGTATGCCTGAGCAATAGCAGCTGCTTGTTGTTGCTGGTGTTGGCCAGCATTGACCAACAATGGCTGAGAGATGGGATGAGCTGTTAAATGGCCAGGAGTCTGTGCAGGCTTCGAAGGTTTGGGATGATGCTTCTGTTGCTCATTGACAGGTGTCGGCGGGATAGCAGGTGGTGACACGGGAAGTTTGGGTTGAGGCTGGTACAGTGGCGGGGCTGTAGCTTGGGTTATGTGTACCACAGTCGGCTGACCAGAAGACAAATGATGTGCAGTTTGGTTGGGGATCACTGCAGCTGGGAGCATTTGAGTTTGAGGGAGGGTTTGAGGTTGTCCCGGTGGATTTGCGGTTGTCCCGGATTGGTTAGTTGTCAAAGGATAAGTTGACGAGATCGGGATAAATGCTTGGGGTTTGTTCGCAGTTGTTGCATGAGACTGCGGTGTCGAATGTCCTTGTGAGATTGGAAGGGGATTAGAACTCGTGTTTGCAGGCAACGGCTGCAGCTGGGTAGCATGCACAGATATAGGTGGGGAGACAGCATACACGGGTGGCGTTGGCTTAGGGAGTTCTTGAGATGTTGGCTGCTGCACCGTATTGACAGGTACAGGACCCGGTGGATGCAGATTGAGCTCTGTCGATGATGGCACCTGCAGATCAAAGCATCAGATTTCACGATTATATTGAACCAAAGAACAGTAGAACTCACATTTGCAGATGGTGGTAGTGGCTGAGCGACCGGTGCAGACACAGGAGTGAGTACAGCCTGTTCATTTGACACCAACTGAGGTACGTTTTGAGACGTCGTTGGTTGTTGAACAGCGCCATTCACAGTCGCTGGCTGAGACTGGGTGGGTCCAGATGGAGATGCAGAGCCCAAGGAAGGATCATTATAGTGTGGTGGAGGCGTTCCCTGAGGGGCTAGGACTCCAGCTGCATCCATCGTCTCAGTCACATTCGGGGCGACGATTTGTTGCTGCTGCTGAACTGTAGGCAGAGGCGAAATTGAATTCAACTGTCCAGGAGCAGGAACACCAAGAAGACTATGGGCCTGCGCTTGTGCTTGTACCTGTACCTGTGACTGCAATTGCGGCACAATAGGCACCGATGCTGGTGCAGTTACTGACCCGCTACTTACGTGTCCCACAAGTCCCGCTTGATCATAACCTTGAACCTGTGGCACTGATCCCGGGAGCGACGATGTTGATGGGGGCAATGACACGGTGTGTGCGTGTTCTTGGGCCTGAACCTGAACCTGAGCCGGAGCTGGCGCCTGAGATTGAGGTTGAGGACGTGACGGCGGGAGGCTAGACGTGTGTGAGTGCATGTGAGAGTGTGCAGGTGACGGAGACCAAGGTGGGGGTGAAGTAGGCGTGGTTATTGGTTCCGGCATTGAATTGAGTGGTGCATGGATTGATGATGCCGATGGCTGGAGGGTGTGTACTGGTGAGGCCGAGTGTACGGGTGCGGGAGGCGAAGGCGCGTTTGAATTTGGAGCGGTAGAGGTAGCAGGAGGGATGTGAGGTTGACTTTGGGGTACCTGTGTCTGTACCTGAACCTGCGCTGCGAGTTGTGGCTGTTGTTGTGGAAGCTGAGGAAGTTGTTGTGTGAGTTGGGGTAGTTGTACTTGCACCGGGAGTCCAGAAGCAAGTTGGGGTTGGTTCAGCGTGGAATGTTGTGTAGTGAGAAGAGTATGTGCACTAGCCACTTGAGCTGTCGGCGCCTGTTGCTGCTGTAGGATTTGTGTCTGGAGCACCGGCTGCTGATTCTGCGCCCCCACGCTAACAGTACCTAGCTGCTGCTGCTGCTGTACACCCAGCCCCACGAGCTGGGGTTTCATACCGTTCTGCTGGGGCTGCAACCCATTGTTCATCTGCATGCCCAAACCTCCAGAGGCTCCGGCACCAAGCATTGGGAGTTGAGGATTGAGACCGTTCTGTAGGGGTTGCAAGAGGATGTTGTTGTTCGCCTGCACGCCCGCCACTCCAGCACCCAACGTTGAGGGCTGAGGATTGAGACCGTTCTGCAGGGGTTGCAAGAGAACATTATTCGTCTGCACGCCTATACCTGGAGAAGCTCCGGCACCCAAACCCATGAACTGAGGATTGAGACCTGTCTGCTGGGGTTGCAAGTGAATGTTGGTTGTCTGCACACCCGCCACTCCAGCACCCAGCATCGGAAGCTGAGGATTGAGACCGGTCTGCAGGGGTTGCAAGAGGACGTTATTGTTGTTCGCCTGCACACCTAGCATCGGGGGCTGGATATTAGGACCGTTCTGCTGGGTTTGCAACAACCCGTTCGTCGTCTGCACACCCATACTTGTGTGATTGATGTTAAGACCGGGCTGCAACATTACGTTGTTCGTCGGCCGCACTGTGCCTACCCCTTGTGCCATCGGCCCAACCTGACCCATCGAACCCATTGCACTAACCTGACCCATCGGCCCAATCTGTCCTTGCGCTGCCAACAGAGTCGCCTGCGCCGCCGCCTGAGCCTGAATACGCCGCATCTCAGCAATCAGCATCTCATAGTCAACCATCTGCGCCGGCGCCATCGGAGTCGCTGTCATAATCCCCTGCTGTTGCTGCTGCTGCTGTAACATCATCAACTGCTGCTGTCTCTGCTGCTGTAATTGGTGTTGCCTCGTTAATGCTTCTATTACTGCTGTGTAGTTCGCATCGGGCGCGCCTTGTAAGACGGATTGGAGATCGAATTGTCCGATACCGAATGAGTTTGAGGAGCCATCGTCTGAGGAATTTGTGTTCGAGTTGTTAGTGAAAATGTTCCCGAGCGTTGCGGCAACTTCGTTGCTCACGACGTTCTGGACGAACGTCTTGGGCGGCACGCCCGTGCTGGCTTGTATCACGCCCCCCGTGAAGTCCAGCGCGGCCTTGCCGAACTGTTTTAAGACTTTCATTGTCTGTTTTGCGCCGGATTTAGTTTTGCGCAGCGCGAGGTCGGTCGTGAGGGGCTGGTAGGGCTGTTGGTAGGCGAGAGCGGGTGGCGGCGTGTGGCCCGCTTGAAGTGCGGCATATGCTGTGCCGGGGGTGTATGCAGCGTGTTTTGAGACGCCGAAGAAGCTGCGGGTTTGTGCAGGCGGTCGCGGCTGTTGTTGAGCGAGGAGAGGTTGGGTCACGGTGTACATCGGCGGAGGCTGGTAAGCTGCGTTCACGGGCGTTTGAACGATCTGTTGGTTTAAGTTCGACATGGGAGGCAAGCCACTTTGCTGCTGCTGTTGGTGTTGTTGGGCTATTGGTGACATGGACATGACCCTCGTTGAAGAGGTGTAAGCGCCTGGAGGCGTCGGCAGTGCTGCACCAGGGGGCGGAGAGGCGGGGGATACACCGCGGAGATTTGGAGGGGAGAGCATGGGAGCGGCTTGTACGCCCACTGCTGCGTTGACAGTCGACGCGTAGAGCTGTTGGGCTTTTGACAGCTGCGGCTGCATCTGCGGTGGAGCCGAGTTGGCATTGAACGTCGCGGTTGTGGAGGCAGACGATGGGGGTGGGGTTGGGTAACTGCCTGCGGGGTGGTTGTATGTGATCTGGGGCGGTACGGTGCTTGTGTTCACGTAGTACCATGATCCCCTGTGATCGATGAAAATTAAATCAGCAATCGTTCGTTCGTTGTTCGATATCATTCAAAAAATTATCTCGATGTCGAGATGATTGACTTACTTTTGATCGCAGTGGGAATTCCACCCGGGTGGTAGAGGGCGCGTGTCTGGGTTCAGGCTTTGCATGAAGGATGTGATGCCAACGGTATGAGAGACAGCGCCGATTTATATAAAGAAAGCTGACGCGTCACGTTAAGGTTGAGGTGAAATCAGCTAGGCTGTACCTGCCTGCCTGTCCGTCAGGGGGTGTGTACCTGTCGTGTTGAGATATTCGTTTTACCCTGCCCTGATGGAGATGTTGTCTTGATCAGGGCCTTTTCTGTGTACAAAATGTACTTACATAGGACAATGGTCTAGGCCTGCGCTTTTCTGCTTGTAAGGACATACGTACGTGAGTCCAGACGCAAATTCACAGGAATGAGCTGGCAAGGCTGTTCCAACCGCGTGCGTTGTCAAGGTCGTCTGAAGTTCAAGTTGGTCAGACGCCGACAGAATCATGATCAATGAGAACTCTTTTACCTGTCAGTCACAGATGAGTCCGCATAGAGCGGCCGTTTAATACGAGAACTGACCAACTTTCGATGTGCATGCACTCAGAAAAGGCCAAAAAGAGCTTGTGTACATATCGCCATGTTCGGCAATCAAGCAGTGTGTTCTTTCTGAGCTTTTTATACACTTAGGAGTGTAAAAGGTTTTATCCAATTCGACCACGTACCAGTGATACATATGCATGCTGAGCTGGAAGCTGTTCGATGATCAAGTTTGACAATTTCCTTTATCAGGCGAGTCAATTGGTCGTACTTACAGCGAACAAGACAATGCTGGACTTGAAGAGATCGTTGTACATAACACACACGATGTTCGGCAATCAACGATGCAAGCAAGCGCGTTAAACCGTTACAGATTCTGCATAAGTACAAGAAGGCTGGGCTCTGCGTCAAGCGCTCATTGCTTTGCAGATTTGCAGATGGCGTGATGAAAATCCGGTCAATGCACAGCCAAAAATAGTTGGAATGAGAAAAAGTATAATAAACAGTAAGTACACATCGAAATCATTCGTCATTAGAGACCACCATCACCAAAATCAACATCATCTACACCATGATCAGCAAAAAAAAGACAAAACGCTAGAACTCACTAATCACCATCAACAATAACATCGGGCTGACCGAAGCCATCGAGCGCCTCTCCAAGCAACAGCCCACCAAGCAGCCCGCCGCCGACACTCGCAGCCATCGCTCCAGCCTCATACCCGCCCCTCTTCTTCTGCGCCGAGTGTTTATCCACATACACCATCTGCGGCTGTCTTCCGTATCCCGCCCCCCCCTCCATACGCCAGCCCCAGCCCGTATTCCCACACCCATTGCTCTCACGAACCTACAGCATATCGTACCCTTCGATGAGAGTCGAGCGTAGGAGAGGGGCATGCTCTATTCATTAGTCCTTGCGCATGGGTGTTCCTACACATCATGGCATCGGGATGCAACTAGTTCTTAATTAATCTAAGAAAATGGTTAGAAATCGAATTTCAAGGACCAAGGTAGCAAGAGAACAACATACTGATAGAAACATCTTCAAGATGGTCATCGAAGTCCCCGAATTTCTGATGTCGGTGTCCATCGAGTACGAGAGCAGTGGCACGCCACAGAAGATCGTCTGACGCAAGTGTTTAGACGACGAGCCTTGTGAGAATGGAGTCGGGTTTCCCGAAAAAGAGCGCCGTGAGGATGACGTTGGATATGAAGTGTATGGCTAGAGCAAGAGAATGAGGATGATGACGCTCATAAACATTGTGGATGAACGATCAAAGTTGCCTCATCCGTTCTAGATTGTCCCCATCAATCTTGATTCCAAGTCAGCGGAAAAGGAAATGGATGGACGAACGACAAGTGCCACTGCGTCGCAGAAGCCTTCCTTAATGTTCCTTGCTATCTTTTCTCCGACTGGTACAGGTGAAGTGTCATCCAGACGATCACTAACCCGATACTTCAAAACGAATCACGCGAATCAGCACAATAAAAAGAATGGAAGAGATATGTGACACACGAGGTCGAGACCAATCCCCATCATGGAACTTACTTGGACTTGTCCAGTGATGAAGTAGAGGCACGGGGTCGATGGTCCATTATATAGTGTCTGAGGCGCAAACAAATGGTGGGTGACAGACAGGCGTACGATTGACCTTTCGTATTGACGAGTGGATCTCTATTCCCGATATAAGCGGCACCCATGGTGAACCTGTTCCCAAAATCAGCTACGAGGGAATGCCTCCTTTTCTTCCGACTCCCCAACCTACCATTTATCGTCTCCTTTCATGGAAAAATTGGCCATCGTTGAGCAAGCCTCCAAATCCAACCCCACAAATTACACTGGGCCCCAGCTGGACTTCTCTACCTCTCAACCAATGCAGGTTGATGATGCTCTTTTCCCGTCATCCACAATCAATATTAAGCAGTCAGATATCACACCACCTTTCCCTGGTGCCAGTCCACTCAGATCTCCAAGGCCCACAACCGGAGGAGAGATGGAACGTATCCGTCAAGCCATGCTACAAGAGCGCCTGGCACATTACCAGGAAGCGGAGAACCGGCGGCCTGAGTATCTTAAACGAGCTAAGCGAAGAGAGAATTAAACATAACACAGAGGCACGAAATAAGCATATACGCACTGAAAAAACCGCATACACATCGAGCCTTCATCCCTGTCACCCAAAGCCAGTCTGCACAGCGTTTGAAATTAGTTTAGTGAGATAGCAGGTTAAAGAAAAAAAGCACGGACAGACCTTATCACGCAATATAAATATCAACAACAAATCTACGAATCAAGTGGTTTAGTTCACATAGGGCTCTAATGCCATCTATGCTCACCGAGACAGGAAGACTCCGAGGGACACATGTCCACAAGAAACGATGCCCTCAAGAAACGACAGAGAGTGAGAGGCCTGGAGCCGATCGCGAGAAGGGGAGACTTGTGGATCACATGATGCGATCATACGCGTGATCTCAAAACGCGCGTCGCGACTGACGCGTCCACCAACCCCACTTGCCAAAAGAAACAAGACTACTCAACGACGATGTACTTGATGTGAGGTTCTTCCAACTAGCGTTGATTCTTTAAGTCTGGCTCGTATAATGGATGATCGATCGCGCCCCGAAGATGGGATGTAACTATCAGGTGAGTCCGCAGAGAACCGGTCAACTTACAGCCCAACTTTCAGATCTATGTACATAGCACAATCAATGTCCGGCAATCAAGCTGTGTTCATGGGAAGCGCGTTGAACACATTACAGATATAAGAAACGGACTATGATTCAAGCTTACAGTTTCAAAATGCAGATGGTGCAATGATTGTCATTGATGATCCAAAGTTGGAATACAAGGCCCAATCTCAAGTCAATATGCGAAAATAGTTGGAAGGCAGTGAATTCAAAAGACATTGATGCAAGAATTACATTCAGAGTACATCATGTGCTATTGTGTCAATAAAATCTATGTAGACACAATGAAGTCTATTATCTGAGAATGCATAAAGACCAAGCTAAGTCAGTGATTGGGATAAGCTTACATTGTAACAACTCACCAGTTGTGTAATACAGAATAGCAGAGACTGACTCGGAGGCTTATGACATCTGGAATGAAGAACCTTGGTTTGAGGAAGAAGTCTCCAAAGGTAGTGCTACCTCCATACTTCCAGATATTGTAGCCTTGGTTTGTGTGTCTCCCTCCACTAAAGCTGCTTCTAGCTCATTCAATCGAGCTTTTATTACATCAATTTCCTCTCGGAGTTTCTGACTTCTCTCTTTCTCTGCATCAAGTTTCTCTCGGAGTTTCTGAGCTTGTAACTGCCGATAAATCCGTTGTTTTATAGCTTCTTTGTCAGTCCTTCCTTTTATCTGAAAATTCTGTCAAAACCTGTGATCATTCAGAGAATAAAGTACATACAAATTGATAGAATTGATCTGATTCAGTTACAAACTCATGGAGGAGCTTCTGAAGCTCCTCTTGAGGCAAACCAGTCTCAACTTGGTTACCCCATGCCCAGTGCTGAGGTGCAATGCATTTTTTTTGAGTACGACGAGTAAGACGAGTTTGGAAGTTGTTATCATCGTGGATGTATAATGCACAAAGGTCAAAGATTGCCTTTGTGAAGAAATTGGCACTGTTCTCTTCGAATAGGCGGTAGTCTTTATGATGTTTGTAGACAAGGTCGGTAAGAAGAATTATATGATAATAATCAAGGCCAAGATTTTGGATGTTGAGAGACAGTAAAAGTTGATCGCTGCGTTTACGCAAGATGTTTTGTAAATTGAAGACATAATCTATAGCCCTAGCTGAAATGTTGGGAGAAGATGGAGATGAGCTTGAAGAGGTTGAGGAATGAATGGAGAATGTAGATGAAGAGGGGCAGGAGCCAAAGTTTTGATATCCGCTCTCATTAAATTCGACCAGACGCTCGAGACCAAAATAGATACGATTCAAACTGTTCTTTTGGCGTCTGACTTCTCCGACTATGTATTCATGTTTCGAGCCAGTGGACTCCTTGACCAAATGAAGAGCGACAAGCTTTAAGCTGTGCAGCTGATCAAGAGAAGTGTACCAGTACTTTAGTTTGTTTACATAGTCAGGTAGGCCCATAAATGCAATGACAAGTTCAGTATCAGAGGGATCAGGAGAAGGCATCCTGAAGACATTGGAAAGAGTCTGGAGAAAAGCAGCAAGAGGTCGAGAGATGGTAGAGAAGCCCATGTTGAGCCAACGAGTCGAAGAATATGTCAACATTGAATCAAGTTGACGAACATGAGGTAACAGTGTGGGGCCATCTCATTGGTTAGTCTTATCTGATGAGATACAAGCACAAGCGAGAAACGCGTTAACGTGAACGCGTTACAGATATAAGTCAAGCACTCACTGCTTTGATAAGATGTAATCCGGCTCGAGTCAATGGACAGCCAAAAATAGTTGGAATGAGAAAATGTATAATAAACAGTGAGTATTGAAGAATTGAGTACACATCGAAATCAATCATTCGTCATTAGAAACCGCCGTCACCAAAATCAACATCATCTACACCAAGAACCCATCAACCAAAAAACAAAAGACAAAGCGCTAGAACTCACTATTATCACCATCAACAATAACATCGGGCTGACCGAATCCATCAAGCGCCTCTCCAAGTAACAGCCCACCAAGCAGCCCGCCACCGACACCCGCCGCCATCGCCCCAGCCCCATACCCGCCCCTCTTCTTCTGCGCCGAGTCCTTATCCACATACACCACCTGCGGCTGTCCTCCGTACCCCGGGCCCCCTCCATACGCCGGCCCCGGCCCCGGCCCGTATCCCCACCCCCCTTGTCCTTGCGGCGGGTACCCGCCGTACCCCTGTCCGCCGCCGCCGTAGTAACCCCCTTGCCCTTGTGGTGGGTACGCGCCTTGTGGAGGGTACGGCCCGGAGCCTTGGGGCGGGTACCCCCCTCGGTTGGAGTCGGGTGGGGGAGGCCCTGCGGGGGGTGCGTAGGATGCTGGGGCGGGAGGAGGGGGCCCGAGGGGGTGTGTCCAGGTTGTGGTGGGCGGTGTGGCCTTTGTGTTGACGTAGAACCTGTATTTTTTGAGATTTTCAAAGGATGGTTGGATAATGGTTAATGTGTATTTACCAGGTCTTGTAACTGCGAAGATAGAGGGAAAGGATGTCAGTTGTAGTGTTTCTGTTATCAAGATAAGATTGTAAAGAGACGAGACGTACTTGGGATCGTATTGTGTTATCCAGCCCTCTGGAAGCGGACGAGAATCAGGATTTGCCGTGGGTGCGTCGTACCCTGGAGGAGAAGGTGGCATCGTCGTCGTGGTAGTGGTCGAGTGAAGAGAAAACGATCGGCGTGGGTTTATAAAGCTGTGATCTAACGTATACGTGGGTTACCGCCGGCACAGCCTCGCACCGCAGTCACACGCATATCGGTAGCTTATCCACTTCTCATTGACAGGATAGCCACGTATCCATATTTACTATCAGATCGACTGCATGACGCGATGCTGCGTGATCTCTCTCATGATCAAGGATTTGGAGCAAGCCTCGTTTATTACACTGGGATCGCTGAAATATACGGTAACAAGGACGGGTAACACAAGCAGGCAAACCAAGCATTAATGTAAAAGCGGTCCAATAATATATATCAGACCCAACGCACGCGCGTAAGGGTAAGGGTAACGCCAGAGGAAAAGAAAAATCGATGAGTAACGCATTCGGAGTCATTTATTTAAATAACGAAGAAGGGGGCAGGGAAGCGCGAGATAATAGTAAAGTATAAACACCAGTTCAGAAGTATCCCACCAATTTCAAAAACCAAAATAGGACAAGAGGAAGGGGGAAAACACGCAGATATCTCGTGCTTACTGCTTGGCAGATTTTTTCTTGGACACCTTGGCTGCAGGGG
>JAGGAS010009456.1:0-13425 GCA_017657355.1 Termitomyces sp. K1Ac | reverse complement strand
AGCATTTTGGGGTCATCTCCACAGATAACAATAGCTACCGAAAAGCATTCGGCAGCGCGTAAGTACCCACCATATGCATCCATGGACCATCATAATCAGGAATTCAGTATAAATTTTCGTCATTGCCAAAAATCTCTTCATGGAAACGCTTTCCTGATGTACAATTCCAGATATATGCAATCCGACAGAACCCATATGGATATCAGAACATCATAATGAATTCAGCATCTCCACAGCTCATCATCTCAACAGTGATGTAAAGTCGTAGCAGGCGTCTATAATTTCGTCCATCGACCAAGATTTTGATCATTGCCAAAAAAAATATGATCATAAACGCTCTCCATCTCAGTGATCTAGATCATCTAAATGTACAATTCCAGACATACGGATTATGGATAATAACATCTCCACAGCTCAAGATCTCGACGTTCAAGCGCCAACCTTCCAGGCGTCAATAATTTCGTCCAACGACCTGATACTCCACCCCGATCCTAGCGCAGTCGTCATTTTGGTACCAGCACCATGCAACACCTCTTTAATTCCCAGATCAAGCGAAACAGAGTCGGTGGTGCCTTCGGGCGGCGCAAGTGCCATACATTGAGCGTGTGCATCCCGCGCTAGCCCTTTCAGGACGACAAGGATTGTAGACACTGGCACCCCATTTCGGAGAAGATACCACGCGAGGCTGTGCGTTGCGTCCGGCTCGGAATTAGTAATCGGTTCGCCCCGCGCATACTCCCCGAGCACCCTAACGAAGTGCGGCGTCGTTCTGATTAGCTCGAGTTGTTGGTCTAACGCGTGGAGTGCCCCAGCCACAGTACTATCTCGAACCAGGGGTGCTCTAGGATTATTTTCACTGCGTCCACTAAAACGCCGGTCATAGATTTTGCTGTAAAAGTCCGCAGCGAATCTGAGGTCTTGGAGGCGCAGATGGAAATAACGTGACTTTGAAGACATTGTTCGGTAAAGGAAGAGCATAAGATGAGTCTGGAGCGTTTGAGGCTTATCTTGAAGGATGCTATCAAGCAAGGCTGCATGACAATAGGCTTGAAACAAACGCTCCTCGTCTACATCAGTCTCCCGAGCAAAATGGTCCGCGAAGGCCAGGAATAGGACATCATTTGAAAAGGAGGTAATGAACTCCCCAAGATCTCCTGCAGGATGTATCTTTGTGTCAGTTGATTGAGGGAAGTCAAGAGTTGCACTATCTCCTGCAGATGCCCCTGAACGAACAAACAGACTACGACTGCCTCTGGGATCCTCGGTATAGCTCAAGAAAGCCGTTCTCCTTTTGACAAAGAGTGTCTGACTGTGAAGCAAGCTCTGACGATGTTGCGGAAGATTTTCGGTGTCCATATAGAACGGCCAGTAACGAGGTGTATCGACTCTTATTGACAGCAGTTTGTCGAGATCAGGTATCAGAGTTGGTGAAATAAGTTGAGTCGTGCCGGTGTCTGTTCCTTCTTTCATTGTAATCTTGACTGGGAGATATACCACTTCCGTACTATCCACATCGCGGGCAATAAGACATCGTGGCTCGACAGCTAGAACCCAGAAATGGCGAAGGGCTTGTAGATAGCTTTTATTGTCCGACGATACATGATGGGTTCGAGGGAAAAAGGCCGCAACCATGCAAGCAATAGCAGCGTCTGATGTTCCCAGAGTAAACCGGCCACCGCCAAGGAAGAGGAGGCCAATTGACATGTGCGTTGACATGTGAACACCGTACTTCGACTGCTGGCTGTACATGGCCTGTTGGGACATACCATATGCATAGCGAAGGCGTCTGAAACACGTAATTTCCCCAGTCCCAGCCATGACCATACTTAATGAGATAGATATCAAGTTAAGCCCATCGCGATAGGCTGAGCGCTTAATTTTATGATCAAAGTGTGGACCTGTCCGCTTGAGTAAGCATCTGTAAGGAAAACAACAACGCTACGGGTACAGACCTGCTGAATAAACCAAACGGGTAAAAAGATCAAAGTACCTGATGATCATCATGTACGCAGCTTCTCGAGCTGTACCCGCGTATTTCAAACCAACGACGAAACAACTGCCAGCCAAGATATTGTAGTAAGCGAGCTCCAAGGAATCGTCGGTAGCTTTGATCCTCCCGTGGGGATCAAAAGCTTCACGAACAGTCAGAGGTAGCTGGGAAATGAGCCATTCAGCGGTTGGAGCAACAGCATCCCACATTATCAATGATCGTGCAATAGTGCGAATCAGCACGAAGCTAGGTTGGATACGATTGAGAGCTATAACTGTATCCGGTATTGTAAGAATGTCCGCAATGTCTTGTCGCTCCGTTCGCAAGTACATTAAACCCAGCGCAATAGTCGCAGAGGGTGAGGTAAGATTTATGTCAAAAGGAGGTTGTGAGCCCCGCTGAGAGAGCATACCCACGTCACCATGTATCAAAGTAGTTAGGCGGGAAATCAAGGCCATGTCTGCTGGAACAGAGGAGCCTTTGCCAAGCATTATCATACCGAATGCAAGGGCTGCTGCGTACGTATACGCCTCCCTGTATTCATTGCTAAGGTCTGGTTGTACGAGATCCTTTCTGCTGATTTGATTGAGACATACTTCCGCCATACGTCGATTTTTGGTTCCTAGGTAAAGTAGACCAACTCCAGCAAGCCCAGCCGATTGAGTCATAAGCGAAACGTTGAGATCTACAGTGGGAGTGGGAAGAAGGGCGGGGGTATGGACAGCCAGCAGCTTCGTGACATGTGTATTTCCGTTTCCGATGTTCGCAGCAGAAAGACCTAGAAGAACTCCAATAGATGTCAGGTCATGTTTTGGAGTTAGGTATCCGAATGTATGCCACGTTAGCATTTCCTTGAGGTGTCCAGTGAGGCCTAGTCCGAAAAGGAAGCCAGCATGTTCCGGTGTCAATTCAGAAGGCTTGTTAAATGCTATCCACGAGCTCTCCACACCAGCAGAAAAAGGAGATATTCGCAGACCTGCCGCCACACCATTGTGGAAATCGCCCCAGTTGAGAGATTCTGGAAGTGGGGTTTTGCCGGGTTCAGGAGTGACAGTGACATTCAATGGCTGGACTCGAATGCTGTATTCCACTTTCGGTATGGTGTATGCTTCTCGAGTTACTGTTGGGACTGAGCCAAACGTGAACATTGCACGCCCGAAAGGTAAAGCAAGGGTGCGTTCAGCGATGCGAAGCGCCAGATTTTGGTGTTCTTTAGTTTGATCATGTTCGCTAGAATCGTTGTCAGTTCTTGTAAATTCTGGCAAAATGGAAAACCCGACTTGAGCTCGGGGCGTTCAACCCATTTGATATTAGGAACCTTCGAAGAACATAGCATGCGAGCGACTTCTTCCAGCCGACGGTCCTGGCCGAAACGAATATCTGTGAAATCCGCGAGATCAAGTTCGACGCCTGTCACCGCTTCCAATTCTGCGCTAGCAGCAGATTGAGCCTGTTTGACTATCTCACCAACCGTCGGACGAGGACGAGTCGGACTCTGTGAACATCGCTGTAGAGTTCGACCAACTGATGAAATTAACACACTTACAATGAATTCTTTGATAGGTTTGTATCCGTCACTGAATAACAAATCCGGGGCATCATCTGCAGAGGCAGCAAGGTCGTTTCTTCCAATAGCACGATAAGCAGCCAAAGGCCAGTCCGTAGGTGGCGCCAGCTGGCATGTCCTGGCAGCCTCTCGAAGAGGTGCGGCAATACCAATGGGAAGGCGGGATAAGAACTCGGGTTTGAGATTGGCATTAACCATGAGGAACATTGCATTTTCTGCTCTCTTTTGAGTTTGTGCAACGTTCTTGTCCGCAAGGCACTTGTAGATGCTGGTGAGATGCTGAAGCGCCGAAAGTGGGTCGAGTTGGCCATAAGTGAAAGCCGGTGCGATGCCAAATCGAACAGCTACTTCTTGTGTGTCCCATGGTACTTGCCACTCCGGGTTACTTATACGCCCATAAAGTATAGCAGAGATATCCGGAGGCCAGACGGGCAGACGATCGTCAACAAATCCGATTTCTAGTGAGTTTTTCATTAAGAAAAAGGGAGATATAATGACGAGCATACAACCAACCTGTAGTTGCAGGGGACGGCCATGATGGCGCCGCATCAGGGCAGAGACGCTTCCAATAGTCCACCCACTCAGGGCGTACTGCTCGAGCAACCCCACAGATCAGAGGCACCAATTTCATCAAAGACTGGTATTGGTCTACCATTAATCTGAGATTCTCTCCGAGGGTGTGTAGAGCCCAAAGAGCTGGAGCCATCAAAAAATGAGGTTTTCTTTCCTCTGAGAATGAGATTTCAGAGTTTTGCGGAAGAGCTGTCGGAGGCATTTCAAGCCCTCTTAGTGCAGGGTCATCGGCAAATCGGTCATGGGATGGCGAGAGTCCAAGCTTGGACCATGCTCTATCATCAACTGGCCGGGCTCCATAAGGTAGAAGGAAACAAGAAAAAAAAGTATATGAAAAGTGTTCAAAGTCGGCGTCGTTAGCAGTAGGACGACCACTTTCTGACCATCTTTGTAGAAACATTGTATGCAAGGCGAACGTATAGTCAGATGGGAGTGTCAATGAAAGGATCTGCATACACTGAGAGACGAGAGATCCATGAGGGACAAGGTCAATAGTCGCACGTTCTTTCCAACCGTCCTGGAATGTCACCGTAACGGTTGAGAAATAACCACTGTGCACAGCAACAATGGGTCCATGATCCACAGACGGGGGAAGGTTCGAGTCAACTTGCATATTATTATCATCGACGATAGACGTCGACTTCTGCGAGTGGCCTACCTGTATAGGCAATTCCTGCGCCCCGTGCGTAAGAACCACTAGTGCATGGTCTGGCTTGACAACGAGGAGATCCCAGACGTTGTCTCGGGTTGCGCGAAGAGAGGCTACTGAAATAGCAGGTATATGGGTAAGCGGGATTGCCTTCAAGGTATTGTCGATGCCAGGAGCGAGAGAGAACAGGAACGCGGACTGTGAATGGGGTAAACACACGGCCATTAGGGTTCGCGAAGAGACACCGTCATAACGATCATCGAAAAGGGCGACTGAGATAGATCTCCAAGACTGAGCACTGGAAGGCTGTCAATTCAGAAGTACTAGACCCCGAAGATGAGAAATAGAACTCACTCGCCAGCAGTCAACTCCTGGGAGTATATTCGCTCCATCCAGTAAGCTGCCTTCATCCGACCATGCTCAATAGGAAGAAGACCGGGATCACCATCAAACCTTCCACCGAGAACCATTCTGTCCATGGTCACACTCAAATCATTTCTCGACAAGGAGTTGCGTCGGCCTTTGATAGCACCTGATCTTTGAGACGATTCACCGAACACGAGAGACGCCATAGTTGTTGTTGTAGAAAGGGCAGGGGGCATACCTGGGAGAGCTGAGAGAGGTGGAAGTTCAGGAAAGCTCCCAAACTGAGGTGTAGGAGACTGTTCCCGAGGGCGTAATGTAGGTGACATCTGATGTCGAATATCACCAAACATCACGGACGACCTACGTCTTTCTAGACCAGCCATGGATTGTCGTTTTTTGGCTGAAGTGTCTACACGTGCCTGTCCCAGAGGTACAGGAGTATCTTTCGGCTTAATGTAAACATAACGCCACAGAGAGAGCTGATTCTTCTCAATGTCGACAGTAACCAGTACGTCGTCCTTCGACGCTGGACCACGATGAGAAGCCCAAACTACCATTTCAGTAGGAGCGATAGATTTAAGTGGCTTTGTAGAGTTCTCATCCTCGTCTTTGAGTGATGGCGTGCCCTCTCCTCGAAGGCCACCTATGATCCCCGTAGTCAACCCAAAAGTCCCGGCCTCTGAGAATGGACTAGTCACAGAGAAGATGGTAGGAAGCACCGCGTCACCTGTAACCTCAGCTTCTCTGAACTCGCTAGGTTCTAGCACGCGCTGAATCAGTACACCATGGGGTGACAGTGGCCAGGCTTTGCGAACGATAAACGGGAGAGCAAATGTGTACTCTAGGCCATTCTTCAAGAATATCCTCGCAATACTCCGCAGAAAGACAAAGACCGCAGAAACACGCGTCAGCTTCCCCAAATCTGGCACCGAGTTCTGGTAGACCTGAGCAAACGGTCCAAAGGTGGGTCGTTCATCGGGGCCAGGGCGACGCGGAGGAGTATCATCTGACGAAGAATAATGACCTGAAAAATGAGATGTGGCAGGATTTGCCGGTATATTTTGTTCAAGCCAGCCGATACATGCCCACTGGATGGCCTGGCCCTCTTCTTCGAAGTTCCACTTCTTCCTCATTACTCCCCCTTGACTCAGTACCACCGTATGTGCATTCCACGTCAGTTCGTCCACGGTTTGTGGCTCTCCCTCGTCAAGAAATGAGGCCGATTGTATTGTCGATATTGACTCTGTGTCCGAGCCCCGAAGGGCAGTTCGGATCGCTTTCAATAAGTCTGATTCATGGGGCGGTGGGTATGTTCGCGTCTTGCGAGAAAGGTATTCGTGAGCTGAGGACGTTGCTGGCCCCTGCAAGGGGAAGAAGATTGGAGTGGTCATAGCTAGTGGGACATTGTTGAGATTCAGAAAGCCAGCAAGTGTTGGTCACGCGTCCATTTGACGCGCTCAGTTTGTGATTGCGATCTTGCGTCAAAAACAACCACCTAACAAAGACCCAAAAGATTCTTTTGTTTCCCAAGAATATATACATACAGTCGAACAGGTTTTTTAAATACTCGAGTAACCGCAAAGAACGTATCCACTATGGTACAAACGTCGACCACCAAAACGCGTAACTAAGTTGCCAAAGATTAAAGAGACATTCAGTAGGATAAGAAAAAACTTCCAAAAAAAGGCACAAAAAATCGTCCCCAATACGCTGGTGAATATAATCACGATATCCTTTCTCCGCCTTCCATACGCAGAACGTGACTCTGTTTTGGAGAGCACGACGTTCACTAAACTCTTTTCGTAATACAGAATAATGCAAGTGGAAATTTCCGATGACTTCAAGAACAAGTCAGCGTGACGCATCATACAGATGAAATCAAAAGCACACGCACGCAAATGGATCACGACGTAGTAACTTGAAGGCGTAGTGCCTCTCTGCTATTCTTCCTACCACTGCCGATGACATCCTGGCGGTTTGGGAGTGCAAATGCCGCGAGTGACTTGCTCTCTTCGCCATCCAGACGCCAGATGTTGCCGATAGGTAAATCATTGACGGCATCGGCGGCGTTGCGCGCGCGAGGGAAAGACGTCCTCGTCGGCATGTCGTCAAAATCATCAAGGGAGAGATCAGCCGAAGACGATGATGTCGGCGACAAAGAGGGCGACTGAACCATGTCCTGCAAGAACGACGGAAGCAAGGGTGCTGGCGCGTGAACAGGTAGAGAATGGAAGTCAGGGCCCGTGGAATACAAGGGTGACGGTTGGCGTTGACGGTTTCCGGAAGTCTGATAGATAGGACTGTTCTCGCGGTTGCTGTACTGAGATCTGAGTTCAAATTGGGACTGAGAACGATGAACCGGAGCATGAATCTGCATCTGTGGCTGAGGTGGCGATACATCGACGAAAGAACACCTTTGTTGAGGGGGTGTCAACGAATGAGAACGAGGTGGCTGGAGCGGCGCTTGAGGGGCAGCTGCCTGCGCCTGGGTTTGTGCCAAGACTGACGTCAACAGTGCGATGCGCTCTGCCTGTACAGCAGCAGAGATGGAATCACCATTGCCCTCGGCGTCTAATCCAAGGATTGAGCGATAAATAGACGGAAAGGACACGAAATAACATACAAGGCAAACACGTCTGGCAAACCTTTCTTCGCCTCCAATTGAGGTAATTACATTTCAAGCAAACCCAATCACCGGGTTGCTGATGATCGCAAACGCCACTGTCAGTACACAGCTAATATCAAGGCCAGATTAAAACATACATGGGCAATAGGTCCTCGGTTACCGGTGTTGAGGATGGGAGGTTGCTATAAGAGCAACGATACGTGAACATCAATCAGAAATTCAAGACAACTTGTACGTACTGGGACGCCCACAAGATTACTGGGGCGGATTTGTCCTTGTTCAGGGAAGGGTTCGTTGTCTGGCCAATACATGATGCACGGGTTCAAAGGATCATTGGACACGTTCTGAACTTTGCCACCCACGGCAAATGCCCGACCGGAAGGAGTCAAAAGAGGATGAACGGACTTGATCGGCGGTACCGGCGCAGATGATTGATAAACAGGCTGTTGTTGTTGCTGACCATGGCGCTGGGGGTGAAGCGACTTAGGAGGCTGAGTATACGAGCCATAAACTGGCTGTTGCTGAGGCGCCACGGGCTGAGTCGGAAGACTTGGCAAAGAATTCGAATGAGTAGGGAAAGATGCAAATCGAGGCGATGACAGGTTCCGAGTTGTTGTATACGACTGCTGATGTTGCTGTTGCTGGGGTCCTCCGGGCGTTGTACCTCCGTTAGGACGTGGACATCCGCAGCCAATGCAAGTCAAGTTGCGCCTGTGCAAGATCATACAAGGAAACGAGGGAGTTAGCATGGTGGACGTCGTTGTGAACGATGAGACAAATGGGCAGGTGGTCTTATGACGATGACGATGACTTACCCAAAGTTGTGTGCGGCACATTTCGGCGAGGTGCATCTGGTGGAGAGAATTGAATTGAGTTATCGTTGTAATGAGTCGAGTGATCGAGAGAAAACGAGACGATCGAGGAAAACGAGACATGTGTAAAAATAGACATATGGTCGACCCCGTCTCGTGTCGTCTCGTGGCGGAGGGTAGGAATTGCACTCACATCCAATCACCGAGTCTGAAACTGGTCCTTGGGTTTGGAGGGTTGGTTGAGAGCGTGTAATCACTAGCAGTCATCTTGGATGAGTGATCGAAGGACAGTCGAGAGCCGTGGAGGTCAGAGCGAGATTGTGATGCGCGCAAATGAGGTGAGTCGAGACGTGTTGGTGGCGGCTATAAGTCGAACACTTTAGTTAACAATGATGCAGGTTACATAAGGAGACAGACACTGACGGGAGGATTCAGAACAAAACGCCGGAGTTTGTGAAAAGGCTCAAGATCGCTTTCCAGGGCCGTAGTTACAGACATGGCAGGGCTTGAGAGACAGAGGGCGCTAACAGCCTGGGTAGACAATAAGTAATGTTAGTCATCGATGGATGGATATAGACAGATTGAGAGCGCGTGGATTTGAAATAAAGGGTAAGGGAGACAAAATGAAAGGTAGCATGGACTAAGGCAACGTGGTTACCGTGACCGAACAAGCCCCCCGTGAATTGCGTGGGCGCACAAGCTTGAAAACGCGAAGTCGCCCACTCTGGTCACAACCACGTGACACATCAAACGGAGAATCAATAACTCTTCAACCTACCTCTTCATGCGTCCTGAACACTGCCCAGATGCTGTCCGGACGACGTCCAGAATATTCCTCGCTGGTAGTCCACAGCGAGATGGGCAACGGGCGTTGTCCACGGAAACTCTGATGGCATGCAAGTAAGTATTACGCCCGGCGGCGGTGGAACAAAGCATCATCGACATACACTTTGCGGGAGAAACAGGGCGGATAAATACGACTCGGCAAGGCGTGGCAAGTTATACAACTGATGGAAAACGCGTCGAAAGTCAGTGGTAGATAGAAAGAAAAGCAAACGGTACGCCACATACCCGCACAACACGAGAGCGAGTAGTCACAAACGCTTGATACGAAAAGCGCGACAGAGACAAAGACAAATGCGACTCAAAGTCGCTGCTTGCTGAGGATGTGGGAGACACACCAGTCGCAGGCGAAGGGCAATCCCTAGGAGACAAGTCGCGCATCAGTGGCTTGGGCGCGAAAGTATCGATGACAATAGGACCGTCGTCCAAGTCTTTGGTTGGCATAGAAAAGGGGAAGTCTAACGAAGTTGGAGAGCTGTTGGAAGAGCCTGAGGACAAGGAGTGGGACGAGATGGTGAGAGAGTCAAAGTCGAGGAAAGAATTGGGTTTTGAAGGAAGTTCGAGTTGAACATTCATCGTGGATGGGGGATTGTGGGGTGGATGAGCAATGTTCTTATGAAGAATTGGAGAGGAAGCAGACATGAATGCTGGGCCGGACGAAACGATGGGAGATCGTCGCTTGGAAGCAGGGCGGTTCTTGACGGTTGCAACCAGTCAGTGATAAATAACGACGTGGACGTCGCGGGAGTGGGCAAGGAAGACGATCGTCGAGGGGACAGAAATTCGCGACTGGACATGTCCTGACGGTATTTGAAGCCATTTCTGCATTCAATTGAACGAAATCGGGAATATGATCGGCTTATGCCCACATACAGGCGGACCGCTCACAAATCCAGATTTGTTCGTCTCCCTCCTTCTGTGCCTGTTGTTATGCCCTCGGTGGATCCTGATCTCCCCAACACGTTAATGCCACTTCGCAAAAAATGCCTGCATCTTCAGGTGCGCTTCCCTCTCTTCTCTTGCACGGAACCGAGCAGGCGTTTGATCGACCTCTTCCGGGCCCGTCTACAAATTATGTGCCATTGTTTCAGCACTTCCACTTTCAGTGGCCACAGACCGGCAGACCACGCGACTCTCCTTATCGTTTCGCCGTCTCCGGCCACCACTGTTTTCCAAAACTCAAAAACACTAATATTTTGTCCACGAACGTCATAAATAATTCACGACGCGTAACGAGAAGATGATTGTGCATCCCCATCACGCTCATCCGGTTGACAGGCAGAGTAATCATGCACGAACCCACAAAACCTCACACGCACGTCCGATCAACAACGAACTCAGCGACTCCAACCTCAAACTTGAGTTTTCCCGATCGCGGTTTGGTTTCATGCAAACTCTGGCAAACTTCACTTCAAATTCAGGGTCCATAAAACATATATGTATGTACGCCGCAACGAACTTCAGTGATCCCAACCTGTAATGTCACTTTAACTTCGTCGGCTCACTTTATTCGTTCATTGTTTCTTAACTTGTTGCTAACGCGCCCCATCTACTTTATGTGCGAGATCTCCGATCGCGTACAGCTCCGAGGCTTCTAAATATAGCTCACTCCTCCAGCAATTTAAATCTCGATCAAGTGGCGTACACAGGCCTCGAGGCCCATGAGACAATGGCAAGACATCTATCTGAAATATCAAGAAACAGGGTACTCGATGACGACAGGGCTTTCAAAGCTTGCTCAAGGAAAAAATTTGGATAGAAAAGGGAATTACCAAACGAACTGATATCCATGGTAATCATGAATACATTCGACTAATACACGGCCTTTTTCTCGCTTAGCTACATCCCGCCGTTTTTTTGACAGCTGCGGAAGGTATGTAGGATTAGGCAAGTATCAAGGAAAAGGCGACAATCCCCATCCGTACAATTGAACCGTAGGAAGTTGTCAGCTTTGGAAGGTCAAGAGAGTCCACACGACCGTCAGAGAACGGGAGAACATTGAAAATTTATTTCGAGTCGACCGCCTGTGTGTGTTACTGACCATAGAAAGTTTAGTGTCCGAAAGTGGGGGTGAAGTGACGTTCATTCACTCCACTCCATTACTATTCAGTGTCTACAGGAAGTAGCGGTTATTTTTTGTAAAACCGCCAAATTAGGAGTGCTATGTATGATGTAGGGAGACACGTTGCGAAACGTTCGCACTGAGAGCAATGGGGACCATAACAAAGGCTGACCCTTCACCGACTCGGAATATGTAGGGCCACTTGCTCGGTCTCTCAGTTCTCAGTGACGTTGCGGCCCAGCGAAGTCGATCCGTCAATTGTTGCAAATTAGTAGGCCCTGTAGTAAGCGCATTTCGACGGTTCTTGCATTACACATGTACTCGAACAATGACATATGCTGTCTAGACAGCTTGAACGACCAGACCTCTTGAGCGTAATTTCCTTCTCATCTCTCAGACAACTTCAAAAAATGACATTAACACATGATTCAGAAGCCAGTCGGACCTTCAACAATTTGACGGCTTCGATGATGGTTTTCGTCTTTCCTGTTCCGGGTGGCTAAGTAAGTAGAAGGATGTAGTGAGGACAGAAGGAAAGAGTTCTGATGAAATCACAACCTACACCTTGTATGAGACTTATCCTCTGGCCGATCATTATTGCTACTGCCCTCAGCTGGGTCGCATTTAGCCCATTTATGACTGGATCACCCTCTATGACGACGGGGTTTGGTTCTGCATAACGCCTGGCCCAACTTTGTATTCTCATGTCATCTTTGAAAGCACCAAATTGGTCCGACGCCGGGGTCCCTCTCCAGGAATGTTCGAGCTGTTCATGGGGTAGGTATGCAACCTCATCCGCAGCTTGCAGACCAACGTGAGCAGACTCCTCGCAGTGGGGTTCAAACGTTCTTAGCAGTACGTCACGAAGGTGTGTTCCAAATAGGATAGGTTGAGGGTCTACATGGCTCTCTTCCTCGTAAACACCGGGATCATGGCGTAGTTGCGAAACAGCTTCACGGAGGCGTTCGAAAACAATACTGGAATAACCAACGTCCAGTCGCCATTCTCCTTCATCTATTTTATCAATCATGTCGGCGAAAGATATTTTGATCTGTGAAGAGGTCGACGATACGACAGAGCCTTTATGCAACGTGTCGCTTTCAAGGACGGGGTCGATCCGCGAAATCAACACTTGAGTGCCATTCCTACATTGATCATGAGAGGAGAATCCGAAACTATGCGAAGAGACATACTCGAATTTATGATCAGGAAGAGCCAAGCCCGGACCGAGCGCAAATGACGCGATCGGGCGGCCAAACTGGTTTTCTTGTAGCCAATACGCTGAAAGATTTGTGAGACAATAGCCTTCTTCCTTCAAACGATCCAAACTCCAAGTCGAAAGACGCTCTTTCAAACTTGCTTCGGCTTCGGCTTGCTCAGCATTCAGAAGTTTCAGAAAACTGGGGATCTGTGAGCCTCAAGAATTTTACAAAGGCAAGCGTCTTACCGTTGCTCATAGTTTTCGATTGCGTTGTAAAAACGATCGCTCGGAGTGAGAACTACACTCAAGGGCTCTTTTCTTCGGGTATACTTCTGTCCTGTTTGTAGTTGCGGTGCTGAGGTTTTACGTATCCGGGAAGGAGCACGAAGGCGCCAGTCAAAGCGCTCCTTCCTTGTTTCCAGGTCGAAAGGATGTTGATAGATACCGGGAGATGACTCGAGTAGGTCTTCCTGCAGCCATTCCTCCTCAGCTGCAGTTAGCACTCCATTTTTTGATGGAGCTGAAGCACGGGACGATGGGTAAAAGCTTGCGCTCGTGTAAAGCGCCTCCGTCTCGTAGTCATGGGCGCGTGCAGAGAATGAACGTTTGGTTTGAGTTGGGCAGGCTGACGCGAGAAAAAAATTACGGATTATTAGATATCTCGAACGCGTCTGGGATGAGGAAAGCCTCGTGAGTGTATCCATGGACTGTGTGGCATTTCTGGTAACAAGTCGGG
>JAGGAS010009455.1:0-23231 GCA_017657355.1 Termitomyces sp. K1Ac | reverse complement strand
TCGGCAAGGTCCCTTCCAGTGCTTTTTCCCTCCAATTCTTATTTGGCTCCAGAAATCTAGTAAATAATACACAATAGAACCCAACATTAGAGTTGTAACCGCTATATTCTTGTCCTTACATGTTTTTGACATACGCATGCAATCTACTGTACCAAGCTCGAGGGAGGAGGGATTAAGTAGAATGCGGGTGATCGAGGGCAAGGTGTCAGTCATCGCGGGTATGTCGTATTTTGTATTACACTATTTTTATCGGGATTTCAAAAGTTCACACTTACAACGACCTCGTACAACGACGCACTTACTTTAAATGTAGGTTCTTACATAGAGCTCTTCGGTTATGTAACACTCTTCAAAGGCATAACGTCACATCATTGCCCGGAGTACTTACCAGAATGGAGGAGATTCGACACACGTAGATATCTTCAATAGATATCAGGCCTCAGGCCTCAGGGGTTACCCGCTCGACTACATCTCTTTGGGAATACTTACCTCAAGCTCCATTTCCAATATGCAGAGTACGGCGTCTAACCAACTTTTGGCCGGCAGTCAATGCTTTTATGAATCAAAAGTCTTCGTGATATCATCCGCAGTGCGCAAGAGCTACAACAGTGGAAAGCGTCGAGGTCACCTTGAAGGCACGCCGGTGAACGAAACTCTATTGTCAAAGTTTGTACCGGGAGCTCGGAATCCATCCACCTCTTTGTTCTACAGGCCATATCTGCATACGCTGCACTTCAATTATATCACCTATGAGCGAGTCTTCAATATCTGAAACGAGGTATCCGCTGCTACTAGTAGTAGAGAACGCAATCATGGCCTGTCTACAGAGCATTAACTATTATTCACGACACTTACTCGTTCGCAGACACTGCTAGGACGAGACGGATAGTGACTCACACCGAGTATATACCCAAGTACGTACCAATGGCAAAAAGTGACGCATTCACGCCTCCTTGATCAGTGGAGTAAAAGCTCGATGACGACGAATATGTAATGACCAACATAGAATTAAACCAGAACTGAACTGGAGAGAGCATTCAAGTTCTTTTAACATCTTTTTTTTTCAGGTCCAACGTACCTTTGCTTTTGATGATCGATGATCTGAGATAATCCATCGCGCCGGTGACCACTGTGTGGCCGGCAGAGCTAACCCAGTCTAGGATTATTGACCAGAAGCAGACATGTCACCCATGGCCATAAGTACTCCTCAAATCAGGCACAAAACTTGGCCATTCCTAGAATGAGCTATATTATCTTGGTGTGTATATCTGTGTATACGCTAAAGGACTTGTTACTCGACCCCTGTCTAACTCAAAACAGCGCGAAGAGCACGGATTGCATCCTTTAGTAGATATTTCGGCTGACATTTCAGGGTCCGGATATCTCCAAACCTTTATGAACAGCAGTAGCTTTGGTTCGTTGAACACTGATCCCATGAACGACCCACGAATTCCCCAATTCCCCAACTATTCCTCTACATGGGGAGGTGGCCAACAATACCCTTCGTTTTCCAATTATTCTTATCAACAAGGTGGTCATGACGTCGACGTACCTCACCATCAGACGGGATATGGTGGCATGCAGTCGTCGCAGATTGATACACCCTATCAAGAAGACTACTACACCACTTCACCCTCCTATCAACACTCTAACGCTGCTGTAGCTCATCCGACGGCTTATCACTCGACCAGTCCAGGAATGTCATTGATGCGAGATCCCCAATCCCCTCAGCATTTAGGCCACTATCACTCGCATTCCCAATCACATGCCCATGCTATTCAGTCACCATATTCCCAAGTGCCGTCGCAGTCACAATCCCCATACGTCCACTCACGACCCAGGTCAAATTCCCAAGTATCAACTTACATTCGGACCCAGACCGTTCCCGTTGCGATTCCAGAGTCACCTCGACACTACCCTTCTCAAGCAATCAGTATTTCACCACAGTACCCTGCGTCCTCCACTCGTCCTTTCACCTGCGACCTATGTGCCCTTTCTTTCAACCGTCAACACGATTTAAAAAGGCATCGTGAAACACATACCGGCGAGAAGCCTTATCTATGCAACGGTGGATGTGGGAAAACGTTCACGAGGAAAGACGCGTTGAAGAGGCATCAGGTTTGCCAAGGTTTACTTTGACTACCTCGGCGTCTTATCATCAGTTTAGCTGGTTAAACAGTGCGGAAAGGTCGATGAAGCCTGGTCTTGACATTTTATTCTAGTTGGAATCTGTGAGTGATACACTGAGATCTCGACCTACAGCTTGACCGGCAACCACACAGAATACATTAGCCACATACTAATACATTCAGGGTATAATATCTCGTAAAACACCTCTAAAGATGATCGACCTCTGAATGCCATACATTCAGTCTCCGTGATAGTAATAAATTTATTAGTCAACCTACCGTGATCTCACGACAAAGTCTTTTCAAGTATCCACGCGTCATGAGGGGTGATTTTCTTGTAATAATTCGCGTGCACTCCGACCTCCTTAAAGCCGTGACGTTCGTAGAACCTTTTCGCCTCATCATTGGAGACCTGGACATGTAGATATATTTTGCTGATCTTGGGCTTCCGTTGCGCGACAGCGGATGCTAATATGAGCTCCAGGGCTTGCGATCCCAAACTTCTGGATCGGTAAGGCTTTCTAAAGCATGACAACGACTTCGCTTTGGATGACAATTCATGCTCACCGCAAGGACACCCATGGTCATGAGATACAACCTGATTTCATCATCTTTTGTTTCTAGTCGGCAACATATCGTTCCAACCTTACAGCTACAGATGCAGAGATCAATCAAGGTGATCAGAAAGTCAAGCGCACCGGAACGTCGTTATAGTAGACTGGTCAAAAAGGCAATGAGGTTATAAGCGAACCAGACGGAGGATACTAAAAGTAAAACCCTTACTGAGCTTGCAAAAATCCTCGACTTCAGGAAGAAGAACACCTTGATAGAATTTTTCGCTATACTTGATGGGAAATAGTACAGAGTTCAGTTTACGAACAGTTCCCAGGTTATTAAGAGTTAAGGACGCGAAGGATACTCGCGAAATTTTCTGTGTGGAAAGGTTTGAAGACTCAGACATGGTTGGTTGTGACAAGCCAGCGTGACCAAACTGACGGAACGAAGTGCCGAATCAAGTCGCATGGTTCTTGATCAGCTCGAGCTCTACACTACCATGCGGTTGACAACACCTAAGTACGGGGGCTCACTTAGCGTTATCCTCGACACCAGATGCACAGATTGGCGTTCACTCTGGCAAGTCACACAATTTTCGCTGAATCACAACAATCAGAGTGGAAGGCTTTGATCATCCCGTTGCCTTACAAGTTACAAGACTTTTGGCCATAGTCCTATAGTCCTGGCAGTAATTCGAGGTGATAATGATTCGCCTCTGAGCCTACATAGTACCGATTTATCCGCCTCTTGAGCCATGACATGCATGACAGGCTGGTTAGCAATAGCACCTAGCTCGATCCGAGATCACCACTGGCCTGCCCAGGTCCGCTATACATATTTGAGTACTATTTGCTTACCCCGGACTTCCATTTCTCTGCCAGTGCTGCTTATGGCTTCGTTTGGTTTTCAATCGACATCTTGGCCGGCTTTGCTCGCCGGAAGTTTCAGAATTTCAAAACTGTCAGTGCCTCATGTTCGTACCCTTTTCCTTATCATTCTCACTATTGAAATGTCTGAATTAGCCCAGCGAGTGTATTCCAACTTCACGCGCAAGACTCACGTTTAGATCCAAGAATGAATCTTTGTCTAAATCTCTTCCGATAGATCCCGGCTTAGTCGCGATTTTCCAATACATAGGCTTTTCCAGATTGGCCTTCTAGGCGCTTGGCGCTGGGAAATGATGAAATGTACTACGTTATGTACAAACATAAGTATCGATTATAGTTGATCACCATCATTGATATCAGTGACCATCTGCTCTGCACAGCCTTTACTTATCCGGACTAAAGTTATGCAACTTAACCACGAGCTTTCGATTGGAATTGGGACTGGAATTGTCATCCGACCATTGAACGAACATCTTGTCTTCAAAGAGGGGGTGTGCTCCATTTTCTTCATCTCAGTAATTATCGATCAAAACATTGAAGGCGACAATCTGTTGCAACCAAGTTGCAACACGTTTCCCCGACTTTGTATATGCCAACTCTGTCTCTATGTACGTATCCCTAGTGCTCATTTTCCACCCTTTTGATATTTGTTGGTCACCCACCTTGAATAGTCCTTGAAGACATCTATCTTCAAATCTTGTTCACTCTCCGCCAACTTTGGTTCCTGGAACTTCTATTGATAAGTCCGGATTATTGCACTTTCGATTTTCTTGCTGTGCACGTATACTACTTGTAATCTTTGCTTGTCACTGTCCTACACGACTTGCGTGACTATTTATCAAGTACATATTTACGTCCAAAGTCAGGTCCGCCTCAGAGCGAGGACTTGTTCATCATCAATCACTTGCTCCTGTTGTTCTTGATCGGAAGGCACTACTCCAACCGTCACCTTTTCTGAGGTACCTTGTGATACGGCCATCCTATTCAGCTACTGGAGTATTAGTCGGGGATGTATATATTAGTATACGATATTGTCCCCAAAGAGGACAGGTGAGCAGAGACAGTCGACATAAGTATGTAGTCTAGGGGCTCTTAGTCTCCATGTTGACAGGATGTGATTGGAACAGAGTGGTTGTCAAGGCTCCAGATCAACTGGTCCCAACTCTCCCATGAGTACTACTCAGTGATGCATTTTAATAAGCTCGATGACGGCAGACCCCATTGATTTTCCTGCGGTCTTCGCGCGGGATGACGCGCATCTGCATCTATTGATGAAAATCGTGTTGATTGTGTGAGATTGCTCCTGACAATGGATCTTGGACGAAATAATACAGGAAAGATCATCAGTTACGCGAATAGATGGTTCCAATCCATATTCTTACGATGTACTATGCATTGGGTGCTTGAAGAGTCCATTTCAACATGAACGCTGTCAACTATGGGTTCGCTTGAACTGCCTACATATAATATATCAAGATTTTCGAGGAAGACGTAGATTCGAGAGATACTGAGTGTATGTGAAGTGTTCTGACCAAAAGTTTTATATCTTTAACTCAATGCTGCAGGCTACGCGTCTTGTCAATTAAGTATTCAGGAGACCTTGGCTATAGACGAATTATCGAGTGCTTTGAATAGTAAACTCCATTGGGAATAGGGTACCCGAGGCCGTAGCTATGTAACGGGGTTGGATCCAGGTCCAGGGGATGTCAGGGTAAGGACTCCGGATCCGTCGGTTGTATGTGGACTGCCGATATCGACGATACATAGAATAAATCAGCAGCAAAACATGTATATAAGTATATAGCTGGCGGTGATAAGTCGCAAAGACCTTGTGTGCAAGGCTGAGGAGAAAGAAGAGGGGTTGATGGTTGAAAAAGCGCTGGAATTATACTTCCGTGTTGACTTTCCCCTTTTGTAAGACCAAAACTAAAATGATAATGATGAATGGGTTGGTTGTGACAGTAACCTTGACCACAACGTCCACGATGGCGGAGAGCAAAGTCGTCCACCAGCGTCCTCTTGGGCCTCGCACTTATAGGCCTACCTCGCCTATGCCTCTATCCCTCGCTCCTACCCCTCCTCTCGACATTCGCAAACTGAATCCCAACACTCCCAATCTCAGTCTATCTATTTCACCACCTCAGCTCAGATCGTCTGGTCCTCCTTCTAATGCAACACCCACTCCTCCTTCAAGAGTAGCCACCCCAAATCCCCCTGCTATCCGTCTCGCGATCCCAGAGCACAATCCAGATGCACCTCTGTTCGGAGACTATTACGGGGGACCCGGCTCAATTCTGGACCTCAGTACTGCCGGTCCTCCTGACGAGATGACGATACGTCCCCCTCTGTCCATCCTTTCAACCTGCCTCCCCCCTTCACCCACGGTTAATGGTTCCGGCGCTACTGATGTCAGGGGATTACTCGATAACCTCAATAATACCAATGATGCACCATCGACATTCTCAGACGATGTATTGGAAGAGATCGAGCGTCTTGGAGAGGGTGCTGGTGGTGCCGTTCACAAGGTCAAAGATAAGCGCACCAACAAGATCATGGCTCGCAAGACAATCACTACTAGAGAGGCACCGCTGAAGCAGTTATTGCGAGAGGTTTCCATTATATCCAACACGAAACACGTGAATATTGTTCAGTTCTATGGAGCATATATGTCACCTTCTTCGAGCGAAGTCAAAATCCTTATGGATTATTGTGAAGGTGGCAGTCTAGAAAGTGTTAGCAAACGCATCAAAGAACGGGGAGCTATAGTAGGAGAGCTGATCGCAGGCCGTGTAGCTGAAGGGGTACGTCTACACCTTTCACAGATTGGACGTGATTTAATATGACCGGAATCATAGGTCCTGCAGGGCCTTGCATACCTCCACACAAGGAAGACCATACATCGAGACATCAAGCCTTCCAACATCCTTCTTTCTCGGGAGGGTATTGTCAAATTGGTTGATTTTGGTGTTTCTGGTGAACTTGTCGATTCGCTGGCGGGAACATTCACTGGTACAAGCTTTTACATGGCTGTCAGTGAATTCCATCACGCACATTTATAAACTAATCAACGATTCTCTTCCTACAGCCCGAGCGAATTTGTGGACATGAATATACAATTCGTTCTGATGTGTGGTCCACTGGCATTTCCCTCCTTGAGCTTGTTCAAAATCGCTTCCCTTTCCCCAATGACATGCCCCCCATTGAATTGATGATGTATATCACGACAGCCGAGGTTTGTACTATGATTGTCTGATTGACGTTTACTAAAAACAAGTACTGTAGCCTCCCCGTCTCGAAGATGAACCCGGCATTCATTGGAGTAACGATATGAAGGATTTCATAAAACAAACGTCAGTGGTCTCTTTCACCTGCCAGAGGTGTTGTAGTTGAAATCGGACAGATTGATCGTTGATGCTTTGACACGTCCTACACCGAGGGACATGCTTGCTCACCCTTGGATCATCCATGTCATGAAACAAGATGTACCTATGGCAAAATGGATTCATCAAGTTTGGGACTGGCCTAAGCGCAGAACGGATTTGTGGGTCCTATCCTGTCTCGTGATTGCCTCAGAATCTCATTATATGTATATGTAGCTCAAAGACTCACGGTAGCTCGAGATCATCCACAAGCCGAGCGGAAGCCAGTGGCTCTCAGAGTGTCAATTCGGAGGTTTCTCCAAAACGATAATGGATCGTTTACGACAATTCCAATCAATGGTTCCGAATCTTGTGTATTCAAATGAATCGTGGATCTACAAAAATCTCTTCCTTCACTGATCATCCACACTTAACAGTCAATACCCTCATGTTAGGCTGAGGATAGTGTTTGTACTCTTCCTGAGCGTACTTTTACCTCATTACTATCCTGTGGAATTAGCGTGTTTACTAATTACTTCCCTGTTATATTACAATGATCTTCAAATTTGCTTTTTCTTTGTGCTTTGTGCTTCTGATCTGAAGGACATCCTTGCATCTGTCATGATGGACAACTTCTAACGTGTTACGTATTTACAGGGTCGTCTGACAGGTTAAAATTTCTGTCCTCATTGTGAGCATTGTGAGGGATTTATTCGAGGACCCTGGCCCACGTCCCGTTTCATAAGGCATGATCATCTTGTTATCGATTGAGTTCCCTGGCCGGACCCATGTTGTCTCAAGTGGCAAAATACAGCGTGCTCTCTAACAATGTTACGTTATCCACATCTTCAGTCATGTGTAGAAGGTAAGTACGGAACATGAACTGAAGTTTTTCCCCCGAATCTAGATTTCCAAGGAAACTCCGTGGTAAGGAGTAAGCGCTACTTAGAGATGTAGTAGGAAGTGGCTCCCAGCTTCTCCCAGCCGACTTTTCCTCAGTTTTTTCAATACCTAAATGCTTACAGCCCTGAGGCCCGAGGGCCCCGAGATCGCCGAACCGTCGGTAGCTTTTGTATACTTATGAAAGTGGCACGCCCTACATATGTAATGTTGTTAAAGAAAGTTCAACAAGTTGTCTGTATGTACCACGTCGACTGTCTCCGGACCGGTGATCCGGACTCTTTGTGGAGGAACGTTGTGAAACACCTTAGATATGCACAGCGAAATCAGCATGCATCCGGACGTCACTGGTTGAACCCAATGCCGGAATCCTTCATCCTCCCGTAGATTTCTAAGAGACAGCAGCGTAAAACTTTTCCAACCGACTGCGTCCCTCGTGGACCGAGAACTCTGCGAACACAGCTTTCCAGGGAGCAGAGACGGAAAACACTTGAGAGAGATATAAATAAAGAATGGGTGGGTGGGTAGGTACCCGGCGAGGTCCACGCATGTGGGAAATATGATGTGCTTCTTGTCATCTGTTGCTGAAGACTTCTTCAGCCTTCAAGCTTCAGCGCTTGATGACGAAGACAGAAACAGATACAGACTGCTAAGCGCGAAGCTTTTGATGACCGCGTACTTATATGTACGATCGACATGTAGGATCAGGTAGGTTCGTTGACGGAATCATAACCGAGATCGACTAACCCGTTGACCAATATGTACTTGATTCATATAAAAATTACCGTAGGCACCGAGTTTCGCTTGGTACGCGCCACAAAATGTGGCTATCCGCGTCGCTACAGTCGCTACATACCGCCAGAGCCGCCAAGTTGAAAGACCGAATATTACATGGTTTGTCACCGTTTGAACACCGGGTTGTTCAAGTACATTCCTTCCAGTTACATATCTACGGGAAGCGGCGTAAGATAGACACCAACATCATGGCACAGCAGCAAATCATTTGGACCCACATTGCTAATTGTCGTTCTGATTTGAGATTGATCACTCTTTGACTTGGAAGTACATAATCGTCCACAAGAGAGATAGTATATTTCCACTTGGAGCAGCCAGCAACCACTATAGCATCTTGTCATTCTGAAGCGTTTACATATGATGTCTGGGCCCGTCCCTCGCGGACATGCACACACTGCGACCGAGATCATCTGATGGTGAGCATGTATCTATACTCAATCAAACATGAATCGTGCTCACTCTTTATCACGCTGGGGACCAAGTCCAACCATGCTCTTCTCGGCCCTGCTCGTGGCTGCTCGTTAATGTTCAAACGTCCTCGGCGGTATGGGTACTCCAGCTTTTGCTCCTCGGCTCATTGAAAAAATCAATGAGCATACTATGGACCACGTCACTCCATTGATCGTGCTGACGAGATGTCACTGTAAGCATATGTATTGAGGAGGGTCTTGTACAATTTCTCCAATATCAAGGCGGGTGTGTTATGATCCACGTTCAAACCGTCGTGGTTTCCACATGTGCATGTCTTGTGCACGATTTCTGATGCCATATTTGACACATGGTCATTGAGAGCACTCCGTCACCGTGATGATGGATGTGCGGTGAAATTCCACGGAGGAATATGTGTAATTTCCGGGCCGCGGTGGAGATACGTTTTTCATTTTGAAGACCCTTTACCTGGTGGAACTACGCGGACAACAAGTGGATTCAGAGGGGTCTGCAAAGCGCGATGAGGCCCGTCGTTGTAAAGTGTATGAATATATGTAAAGACTTTTGCTGATTAGAGTGGCCTGATATTGGTTTGCTTCGATGTTTGGTGATCGGAACAACACGGCGCCCCCGACGTGGCCCAACAAAGAAGGACGCATCAATAGAACCGCGAAAAAAAAGCGGCGGCTGGGCAAATGCTTGTTGGCCGGCGAATAAGGAAGGATTTGTGAAGTTTGTTGTTCCACGGAGAATGGTTTAAGAGATGTACCTGGAAAAAGATGGGCAGAAGCATTTTTGTGAAAGGAGACAAATAAATGATAAAATCCCCACACATGGCTGGAACTCCTAGGATCTGGTCAACGCGATACACATAGGTCCACGACCCTTAGATCTGATATTTTCTGATCCACGCCGATTAAGAAGCCATAACATCGGCGTGTAATTCATTTTTGGCTTCTTGCTTCTTTCAAAACCTCTATAAATGCTATGCGAACCAGCCAAGAGCAAAGTCTTCCCCGTCTCGTCGATCTTATGGCCGACATGTCCTAGTGCGTATCTACACTCTCCCCGTGATCCATACTTATCCCGTTCAGTTCTTCGCCTGTCCCCTACCTCCCCAGTCATGCCCAGTACTACCCACCTCCTCCTCCTTTGAACCATGGTCACACCCATGTCGTATCTCCACCTCCCCGCACGGAGCCCACCCAGCGCAAACGTCCTAAATATACCCGTAGTAAGACTGGGTGCATGACATGTCGAGTCAAGAAAATCAAGGTGCGTCACGTAACTCTTCTTCTTCTTCATGACTAACTCACCGCACGCAGTGTGATGAGACGAAGCCAAATTGCATGCGCTGCACGCACGGTCAAAGAGATGTACGAAAAATTCTTTTCCGTCGCTGCCGATGATCTGACCTTTCTCGGGCGTAGTGTACATGGCCAGAAGGTGTCCCGGCAAGAAAAAAGTCAGTTGTCAGAAAAGATTCGGTGGATGGCAGGCCTTCAACTGCTGGTTCATCGGGGTTGTCGGAAGCATCAACTCCTCCTACGAGAGAGCACACTCCACCAAGGCGCTCCAATACTGACATTGGCGTCGTACCTCTGCCAACGTCCAGGCGTGTGACGTGAGCATTTAGACGTTGTATGTCCAAATTTTGATTTGACCTATGAATAGCAGTGAACCATATACCTTACACCCGATGCCCACAGAGTCGGATTCTGTACGCCGATTACCGTAAGTTTCCATTGATCTCGGATGTGTGCAGATCATAACTGTTTGGCAGTATCAACCACGAACGTCCGGGATCTTCTGGCTATTCCCATCATCATTCCACAAATAGTTCCAGCGGTCTGAATGTGATACCTGAATCGACATATCCTGGACCATCTCGTTATGACACCTACTCTCACAGTAGCCACTCCTCGCGACACAGTGGTTTCCGTCCTTTGAACCACGAGCCCATGGGTTGGAGTCATACACACTCGGACTATGTTCGTCAATACGTGTTTCGTCCTTAGTCTTTTTGGCTAACAAATCTTCAATCGATAGTATGCCACGCAAGATCGGAATCTAGTGCCTGCACATATCTCAAATGATTCTCATCCGAGATACCAATGAAATACTTGGGTGTATTTCGATTGTAACCGTTTTTCGGGAACTTGTGCTAGAATGGTTTTAGATGTCGATCTTGTTCATGATTGATAACTGTAAAACATTGAAAAGCATCGTAAAGTAATGCGGTCGTAGCATTCGACTAGAACAATTTATCTAGTGATGGTTAAGAAATGTGACTCGTCTAAGTCCAACTTCTGGCTTCAAGCTTAATTAGCAACTCTCAGGTTATGTTTCTGAATCTAACGGTGCGCATATACATACTTCCCTAGACCTGATCCAGCCTTGATACACTAGATGTGTTGCTTTGATGCACGACGAATCATGATGTCTTAACGTTTGTTTCCGTGCCAGAAAGTTCGTCGTCGTCATCACAAGAGGGAAAACCAAAAGTAAACAGCTCGCATGTTCATATCAATCGCCAATGGACTATATTCCGGGACAGGTCATTACCTCTGCTTCATCCAATCAAGGTTTCAAATGCCGTTAGCGGCAAAACCCATCCTTTTACCTCCGATATCCCATATACTGTAGTAGTGCTTGAGGAGACTTCCTCCCACTAGATCGAGGCCGTCGAAAGCATTGATAAGGGTCTGACATAGTGAGGCATTATTTGCAAAGGGCCCCACACTTAGCTCGCTACTTGGGATCGTGAGGTTGAACGGAGTTCCTGTTTGAGAGGTGAAGGCAATGTCAATCACTGCGGGCAATGTTGGGATGAGACTGCAGGCAATTCCATATGTTCCAGGCTCTGCAGGATTGGGTTTGATGTCAGGCGAAATCAACGCATATATTGCCTTCGAAACATATGGATGTGGGTTTTCAGTAGCCACGTGAGGGAGACAACAACATACCTCGGCGGTGGCAGTCGAAAATAAAACATTGCTTGTTCCACTATCAAAGATGATGCTGCGTTGCACGTTCAAAACAGAGGTAGTTTTGCCGTTGACGGAAACACCGGGTGACACGAGTCGCCAAGCAGACGAGGAACCAGCAGGAAGTGAAGCAAAGGTCGGATTGCCTGGTTAATTGGGATAAATCGTTGTTCAAAGAACATATCATGAGAAAAAGATGACCTTGAAATTTCGTAGTATCAATCCCACCGAGTGTTAATTCGGCGTTACCAACGGCGTTCGGCGTTAAAAACAAACTGAACAGCGCTGGTTGATTACTTCTCGCATCAGCTTTAGAGTGGAAAAATTGACAAAGCTCACAGGGAAGACCCTGATTCACGAGGCCAGCGAAGAGCCCCTGTGCAGTCGCACCCATTCCTGCATATTTAATAAGATCTAGTAGTCGTCACTATCAGCGAGTGCTTACCCTGGATCCCACTGAACGGATCAATATCGAAGGTTGGGGTCTGGTTTGTGATGAGAAAAAGGCTGACGTTGTTGACTGTAAGTCCGCCGACGGACACAGTATCTATACCACTACGCAATGTTAACTTGTAGTTCGAGCCTACTACGGGGTCGACCCCGACTCCAGTGGCAAAGGTGATGCTGCTGTTTCTTCCAGTATCAATGAATGTAGAGCTCTTCGAAGGATCAAACTGTTTCTGAACGCATGCTTCTCCACATAGAGTACCTGATAACACATGAAATTGTCAGAAGGAGATGACAAATATTAGATCCACTCGTGTGTATTACTGGCGAATTCAAGAGTCACACTTCCAGTGTCGAATACAACCTATCAGAACATTCAATTTCTAGTCAGTTTGGGTATACATATCTCAAGACGCACTGTGAGAACCTGCGGCGGGTTTCCGACTAAGAAGATCAGCACCCGGTGCTCAAGCTTGAAAAGGATGGGGCACAACCGGAGATGTTGCCAAACCACCTGTTTAATGTTCGAGAAGATGCATGTAAGTGCAAATGAAAGGTAATCACTGGAGATCGGTTCCTTTGAAAAAATCTGCCAAGGGCACCGTTGCTGGGTCAAGGGCTCTACGTTTCAGCGATGCTCCTGGTCGGGCAATACGAGACTGGAGAGGAATGGTCTTGGGTACCTGGCCCAGGGCTTGTAAAGCACAAAAAGAGCTCAATCCAAGCAAGAAGGCTGAGAAACGTGGCATTTGTGATAGCGCCAGGTAATGGGGGTCTAAGCATGATGGTTCGATCCCGAAGCTTTAAAAGGTGGTTGAAGATCAAATTGAGGGAACTAAAGGAAGCACAAGGAAGCATGCTGATATAGTCAAGACAAACATAGCTACTTGTCTCGAGGTTTAATTTCCAAATGGCCGTAGACGCGTTCCATGCGGTAAAGTGTCTACAGATAGACGATCTTTCTCTTCAACCAATGCAAATGCTGTACGAATGCTTATGAATGGAAGAATCATCCCAGAGAAGACAGGACATGTGAAGAAACTTGGGTTATTTAAAGAGGATCTATTTCACGAGGTTGGTGCAGGTTTCTTCATCAGGATGCGAGGAAGCCGGCATAGTGACCAAGACAACACACAAAATATATCTGGAGACGAGTAGAATAAGGGAAGGCATTTCAATACACATGATTCATGACTCGCTAATGTTGAATGGGGTTATGTAACGTTGTCGCATGTAGCGGCGCTTCAAGGTGATATTATACATAGTACTGTCCACTAACCGTGGCGAGTTAACCAGCGAGACAATTCATGGGTTCGTCTTCAATCTGCGCTCTTACTGCAGCGTGATTGACAATTCCTCAGCTTCAGCAGAAACAGTCGATTTGAATGCCCCACACGCCCCACACGCCAACGCGATCGAGGCGTTCACCATTGTCCTCCCAATCATCAAGAGTGAAATCCTCAAGTCTCGCCATCACTGGGATAACCACGAGCCCAGGATGTACTCCAGAGCATCTGGCATCTCCGATCACGATCTAGTCAACTTCGATATCAACGTCGACCTGGTCAAGGTTCGGCATTAATAAGGTCATCCACCACTTATCCTCCCTGTTCACTTGGAACACAGATCCGAAGTGGGAATACAACGTATGGAACGGTCATCTTTGGTAAGATCAGGATCCCTGCCATATACGATGAAGAAGGCCAAGGGTTCATCCACGTCCGGTATGTACTTCTGTATCATTAGATGCCTGATGATATTAATTCAATCATGATAATGCGTGCTATGTAGCATTCATGATCCACCCAACAGGGCAAGTATCTCTGGTCATGGCTTTATTGTTATTACATACATGGATAACCCAAACGATGCACAGGGCACAGAAGACGTTAGATTCCACTCGATCTTTACGGATGAAGGAAGGTCAGAAGATGGTCAAATTGTGTATTGGCGTGCCATCCAGACAGCTGATACCCCACTGGAATTTTTCAATGAGTAATAGGTCATGTACACATGCATCTATGAACATAAGTACTGTATAGTATTGTGGAGAATGACAAAGATATCTATTTGCAATGTATATATCATAATATCAATCAATACAAGGGGCAAAAACATGGAGCATAGTAGAGCATCATCCATTTCTCATTTACGAAAGTAATGCATTTGAGGACAGTGCTGTGCAATGTCATACAAATGCAGTGTTGAGATTTCGAGAGAAACATAACATAGGATTTGTACATGCATATGAATGAATATGAATGAGCTCGGCTAAATCAAACTGAGAACGTCCGGACAGGAGAATCCATCTTTACAGGCAGAGAGATATAGATAGGAGGAGATAGAAGAGAGAAAGTGAAAAACAGAAGAAGAGAAAGGGAATCAGTCAAATGCTACGCAGTTTGAGAGGGTAGAGAGACACGAGAGGTTATCACCATCGAGATGGGTAAAAAGATGCACCATTTTCCAATGCGGAGACCAATGGGTACGATGTAGGGTCGCCATCAATCATCTTGAACGGCGCAGACGCATCATCAAAAGGGCCGCCGAGCGGTGGACTGATCTTCCGGTTGATCCACAATGCGGGGAGAGGTTGCTTGACGTCCGGGTTATCAAGCCATGGCCAAGACTCAGAACCACTCGTATTGCTGGGATTAAAGATGGCTGTGGGGTCATCCAAGAATGAGGACATTTGAACCGTGCGATCTCCAAAGCAAGAATCCGTCGACGACGGGGAGTAAGTGAGGGTAGGGGTCGATGGACTTGGGCTCTGATTGATCTTGTCAAAGTGATGATGACTATAGGCTAATGCCATCTCCGATGAATGACAGGCGTTGCCCTGGGGAAGAATGGAATGAAGATCAACAAAGAAATGAATCACACTACTCACCGACACTATACGGGGCTCCGTTGGGGTCAACTGACCTGACAAATCCATTTTGTCATCATTTTGTACGTCAGACGCAGAGGACGACGCAGAAGTACGCCACGGAACTTGGTCCAGATGGACCTGAGTGGAACTCGAAGGGGCGAAGGCATCTGCAGGAAGCGTGCGGTGTCTACGAATACCCCGGTTACCAGGAATGGCAGCCACGACATTGGCCTTCTCTTCGCGAACACGAAAGGGTTCCTTGTTTGACAAGCTAAGACAACTCTCACTCTGTACTCGAGCAAGGGGGCGATGGATAGAGGGCTGTAGCGGAGGTGATAGAGGCGTGACAGAGGGCTGTTTGCCGACCCAGAGACGCCAGTCAAGAGCTTCTCCTAGAGCACGTTCGCAACGACCAATCTCACGAGGTGGAAGACCCGAAAGCTTTGCCCACGCACGATTTGAGTAGCACTTATCTTGTGTGAACTTTGACGCAAGAATGAGGGATGCCAAAAAAGCACGACGGGGGCAGAGAAGTGGAGAAGGAAGAGGGGGAAGAGGAGGAAGCTTGGGGCCAGGAGGAAGCCTTTGATGGTTCGATGCCTTATTGTCTTCTTCACTTGAGTGTCCGAGACTCTGGCTAAAATTGTCGTTTCGATTAATGTCGTCGACCCGTACTGTTGGGACCAAACTATCGTCGGAGACCATGATGTTGACCGTGTCTTTGTCAGACTCCATGGCGAGTTCACGTTCACGTTCGAGTTCTTCAGGAGTAGCCGGCGTGATCCAGTCACTACGATCTACCTCACCTTGAACTCCCTCACCGGCTTTCTCAGCCCGGAGCAATTCCGGGACCTTTGAACGTATGGCCTCGAGATAGCAAAGCGCTGTCTGAAGAACACACCCAGAGGTACGTGAACGCCGTAAGACTTCAAGAACAAATGATTTGATCGGCACGAGGTGGCCACGAGAACCTGGCATGCTGGCAGCATCTGATTCTGAGGCTGAAAACGACAGGCTCGAAGACGGCGGCGAGGATGCAGTTGAGAGGGAGGGTGATGATCGATTCGATGGGGAGATGGGGGACGGAAGTTGAGTGTTATAAGATTGTCTCCTTGTAGAAAATTTAGGATCAAGGACAAGACTGCCTTCGCAAGCCCCTCCACCCAGCACCATCGTGTGGGCAGAGGCCACAAAAACGGAAGGGATGTCTTGGGGACGCCATATTTCGGACAGAGATTTGACAGCTTGATCTTGAAGCAGATTTGTCATCAAACTCCATCGTGGCGTTTGGATGAAAGACTCACCAACTAAACTAGTGATATATTTATTCCGAGGGGTATCCTTGTTAAGAACATCCTTTGGAATAATAGTTGTGGTGGAGAGTATTTGCCGAGTGCGATCATGATCATGGCCTATAGTGGCAGGGGATGATATTACAGAAGAGGCGGGGGTATTCAGATAGGAAGCAGGAGATGATCGAGATGAGGTTGTGGAAGAAGGAGGGGGGATTGATGAGTATGGTTGCCAGCGGACTCGAGTTCGAGTGGCTGGAGGTGCTCGATGAGCAAGCGAGTGAAGTGCGTGCATTGACTAGATTATGAAAACTGAGAGGTGGTTCAAAGCGAGATAGAGCGAGCCGAGTGGGGGGATTAGTCGAGTTGTGGATATCCGAATGAGAATTTAAGCGGATATAGAATACGCATAGGCAACAATAGTAGAGTAGATGGTTGTTTCAGAAAAGGAGGTCTTATTGTCAGTAGTAAAAGCAAGTTTGGAGGCCTGGCTGGGCAAGGCGATTGAATACATGGCTGCGGCTTAGTGAGAGCCGGACGTCCAAATCAACGATTTGGGCTATCCGATGCAAAGTCTTTCGTCAACGACGAGAGAACTTTGTGAGTGAATACGGTTGAGTGTCCAAGCAGAAAGAGGGCAGACGACGAGACGAGTAGAACGGTTCGGTGTAGACAGGCTGCTTGTTTTATACGAATGAGGAGTCACTCCAACGGCGGGCGAGTCAGTCGGGCGCCCCCTGCCTTCAACAACCGTAAACAAACAGCGCCACATGACTCTGACTCACAGCCTCTCTTCTGACTCTGGCCGATCCTCATTCAGTCTTTTTTTTTGATTGTGGAGTGCTAAATGGATCATAACAGTTTACATATATGCATCATGTCCCGCTCCCAGTCTTGTTCTCTCCCTTGTTCCGTTATTGATGTTTGTTTGACCCAACCTTTTCTATTATAGCAACGGGCGCTAATGCCTCTTATAATAGCATTCTCGGGCGGTTATTTGTCCTGTTCTGTAAGATGTAGGCAGGATGGGTATCATTTTGACACAAGACCTACAAAGACGGTCTCCATGCATGACAACTTGATTCAGGGTCATCTTGAATATGTGGTCACACATTTTGTGACAGTTGCAATAAATCGGAGAGTTCAAGTCGGTTGTCCTTCATCTTTCTTATTTCCACCACGTCGTCCCCTCCTTCCCGCTCGTTGCCATGAGGTTCTCCTCCACAATTCTGGCCGTTTTAGCCAGCGTCCTAGCTGTTAGTGCCAGCAAACCACACGACAATCGCGCCTTGGCCTCCAACCGTCATTCAAGGATTTCTGCTCGTTCCCTCGCCATAAACACCGCGAATCACCCCGCCAAGAAGAAACGATGCAAGGCTCGCCACTCTGGTCCTAAGACTACTGTGCGTTCCATTTTGAGCGTTTCTGCTTTCAATTGATTATAGTCCCTTGTTACAGTCTTCCGTCAAAGTTCAGGCAACCACTACTCCCAAGGCTGTATTCACCACTTCCACCAAGGCTGCAACTACCAAGACTTCCAAGGCTATCGTTACGCCCAACGTTGAATCCGCTAAATCCTTAATCAGCGTCGATACCTTCTGTGGCAACATTGGAGCAACCGGTATGACAGAATCATATCGATCGGATCATTGGAACTAAATGCGGTCTCCTTACAGAACAAACTACTCGTACAACAGGACCCAATGGAAAAATTGATTGGCTCAACTGCGGACTCACTGGCAGTGGCTGGAACCCTCCCTATGTGCAAGTGGATGATCTCGTTTTTGTCGACCTGTCTGCTGCGGTCAATTCAGGAAAAGGCGCCTTCCTCCCTTGTAAACCATTCGTGCAGTACTTCTACAAATACGGTCAGAAGTACAATATACCCCCGATCATGCTCGCCGCATTCGCCATGCAAGAAAGCAGCTGCAACCCGGAAACTGTCGGCGGGGCTGGCGAACAAGGTTTGATGCAGCTCACCAAAGACAAGTGCGGTGGCGCACCTGGAGGCGACTGTCGTGACCCTGTTTGTGTCTTGCTCTACATCTCTGCTGGTGACTTTTTTGACATGTGATGTTCATGTAGAATTTCAACGTCGAAACTGGAGCCAGGTATTTTGCTGCTACATTGAACGATCATGATGGCAATGTGCTCGCCGCCGTTGGTACCTACAATGGATGGTACAAGGGCATGACTTTGGTAGGTTCATTTAGTCGTTTCATGCTTCAAAGTCAACTAACGATGATTTCCTTTTTAGGCTAAAGCCACCGCCGCTGCACAAACAGGTTGTTGCAGGTGTCAACAGAACTGTGACTAGTAAGTCGTCTTGTATGCAGGCAAGAAACGCAGCTGACCGAGCTGTGCGCATTATAGTTTGCATCAGTTCTTCAATGGCTGGCTTCAGAATGTCAATGCTTACGATTACAACTTCCGCCTTGGAAAATTCTTCAACTTGGACGTCTGCAACTAATTGTCTCTCTTTACGAACCCACGATCTCTACCTCATTGTCGCTCCTTTTCTCGGTTCGAAAAATGGTTCCATGTCACGCATTGTATGCGTGGCAGTCATTATGTGGCTATTGGTATGGTTTTTCGTACTAGGTTCCCTATAGTTCCTTTTTCTTTACGTGTTTGAAACATGTAAGCGTACACATTTTTCGTCAGAACCTCTTCTTTAGAAGAGTGTCGACACAATACTATCCTATAAATTCGAATTGTACTCGAGTATATCGTATAATAATAATACGACTATTCTAGACAATCTGATCATGATCAGGTTTTCCACGTGGTGTTACCCAGTTGAGGCCTCAGTGTTTCATTTGATCTGAACTCTCTTAATTTCCTTTTATTCACCTTATTCATCTTATTGCACGATGAGCGAGACGTCCTCTGTAGCTCCCTCATCGCCCGCCTCGTCCACGTCTACCCTGGTAGCATCCGACGGGCCATCACCAACACTGAAGACTGTATCCCTGGAACCTGTCGTGGTATCGGAAGACGATAAAGCGGAGGCCCTCCGGCTTAAGGCAGAAGCAAACAAAGCTTTTACAAGTACGCGCTCTCTTCTCACATCTCGTTATCGCGACTCCGATTGTTGAAGTCTACCCTCCGTTTCTTTCAACTTCGTGTCACACGACTCCTTCTAGGTCACGACTTTCCCGCCGCCGCAAAATTCTACACTGCAGCCATTGAGAAAAATCCAAACGAACCGACGCTATGGTGCAACAGGGCCTACACAAGGATGAAGCTGGAGGAGTATGGATACGCGCTATCTGATGCCAGTAAGTTCCCTCTTTAGGTTGAACTAAGTTTATGATTCAAATTGGTACCGTGATTAGCACAAGCGATTCAACTTGATCCTCGATATGCGAAGGCATTCTACCGGTACGCTATCTCATGAAGTTCTTGCTTGCGCCTTCCTGATGCGAACTACACAACAATAGTCGGGCGGCATGCTACATGCAAGTGCTCAAGTATTCGGCCGCGGTCGCCGACTTCAAGAAAGTCCTGGCCATAGAACCTAAGAACGATGCTGTTCGAGCGCAGCTGGTATCAACACAAAAGTTGATACGCAAGATAGAATTCGAAAAGGTGTGCATCATCTTTATGTCACTACAAATATATATGTTAATAGTTGTGATGCACAGGCGATCGAGATGGAAGAAGAGAAGAGTCCTGTCGAGAGATGTTTCGAAATTATCGCAGAAGGTCAGCACCACGTGTTCGCCGTAAATTATTCTGGTGTGATATCTCGTTACGTTAGGTGGCTGCGAAGTGGACCAGAGCTATGCTGGACCAAAACTCGATTTCGAAGACGGAAAATATAAAATCACGTACGAATTCGTGAAGTCTATGATCCAGTGGTTCAAAGATGGAAAAACGTTGCCCAAACGATACGTTTGGGAGATTGTTCTTGGCGCATACGAACACTTCTCAAAATCAGATAGCCTCGTTGATGTTGGTTTGGAGGATGGAGTTACATGCGATGTTATTGGAGATGTACATGGTACGTTTGACCTCGGGTAAAAATATCGTTAGGTGGCCCCTAAAGATCAATCTTATAAGGTCAATTCTACGACATGCTTCACTTACTCTCCTTGACGGGGGAGCCAAATGAAAAACACTATTTACTAATGAATGGAGATTTGGTCGATCGGGGATCTTGGTCTATTGAAGTCATCTTGACTGCATTCGCATTCAAATGTATGTATGTTCATTTAACTCTATCAAAACTAACTTTATCCAGGGCTCTATCCAAATTATATGTTCGTCAATAGAGGCAATCACGAAACGAAAGATATGAATCGTGCTTATGGTTTCGAGGGTGAAGCGAAGCATAAGCACGGTGAACAATCATACAAGGTTCGGTTCGTTGTTGATCGCTGTGACAATCCAACTCAGCATAGAACAGTTGTTCGCTCACGTTTTCACCGCACGTAAGTATAGTTGAAGACAATCGCAGTGTACACACTCTGATGCTGGATGTTATAGTTCCCCTCGCGACCCTAGTGTCTGCCACAAAACCACCATCACAAGGACAGCCTGGTGCGATCCTATCTCCGCAGGGGTTAAAGCGCTATTTCGTCGTACACGGTGGTCTGTTCAGCAAAGATGGAGTTACACTAGAAGATGTCCGGAAAATTGACAGAATTGGCCGGCAACCTGGCCAAGAAGGTCTTATGTGTCAGTACCCATTGGAAGCAGAAGTGTCCACTTGACTAACTGTCCCTTGCAGGTGAAGTAAGATCTTGATTCATAATAGCCAAGGTCATCGGAAGGTACTCAATATACGGCCTAGTTACTTTGGACTGATCCCCAGGATCAACCTGGACGTGGGCCAAGCAAACGCGTAGGTGGTGTCTCAGTTACTTCTCTTCTCTGTTTATATCCTTCTTTAGGGTGTCGGCATTGGTTTTGGGCCCGATGTAACTAAGAAGTGGTGTACTCTTAATGGTGTTACGGGCGTCATTCGTAGTCACGAAGTACGCCAAGGTATAGCATCTTATTATCGCTTCCGTACCCTAGCTGAGGCATTTCTGGCAGACGGGTACCAAATAGAACATAACGGTCTTTGTACCACTGTAAGTACGGCTCTTACGATGGTCCTCAAACGACCCACATATTTTACAGGTATTTTCGGCACCTAATTATGTCGATCAAGGTGGTAATAAAGGCGCATTCGTAAATGACTTTCTCCATTTTCACCTTATGCCATACTTGACACTCCCTTCTCAGATTCGTATCAACAGTGCTGGGGACCAGGAATATGTTCAATTTGGAGCACAACCTCACCCGCCATTGAAGCCGATGGCATATGTCCAGGGTGGACTTCAGGGTATGTTCATGTGATTGTGACCATCCTTCTTGGTGTATATAGTGTTATCACTGCAATGCAGAGTATTCTAGTCATTGTATGGTAGAGCAGTAGACCATGTACGTAGATTTTAATTACTGATACCCTTTCTGCCTACATAGTCCATACATGCGCATCCGTGCGAAATTTCAAACTAGTACTAATCACACTGGACTTACCAAACTCTGATACCTGCGTCCACTCTTCCTTTCTAAGTGTGTCCTCGAAGCTCTACATTCGCACGGACGAAACAATACGACCTATCCGATGGACAGAACGAAATCGAGGCTTGCCGCCTTTTTCGACAAAGAAGAAGAATCTTCGTTCCCAGTGCGATGGATAGAATTACTTCCCCTTCGCTCCTTCCACTTACCAATCGTTACCTATACACCAGCAAAAGACGGTTGATGATGCTAAACTTTCGCAGTACGCATCAGGTACAGTACGCAAATCCCGCAGAGAGAAAGATCAGGAGGCTGCTGAGGCGAAGAAACGAGAAGAAGAAGTGAATGCTGCTAAAGCGTATGCAGAGTTCATTGACGCGTTTGAAGGGCAAGATGCAACGAAGAGGTCAGCTGGGCCAAGCTTTGTCAAATCTTCTACAGAATCCAAAACTGCATACTCCCATGGCGCATCTTTGGATAAGTCGCGTTCTGGGCTGGCGATGAACCCGGTCTGTCCTGGAAACACTTTTAAATGCCTCTGCGCTCACTTCAAATGCAGTCTCCGTCGCCTCCGCCTAGCAACATTCCAAAACCAAAAGGAAAACGAGCCATGGATGCCTTCTTGGAAGAAATCAAGAAGTACGTGGCTTGTTGAGAGCGTTGTGTTCATGTTGTTAATTGAGACTCAGGGAACAAGCAGAACGTGAGGCGAAGTATGCTCGACAGGGTGATTGTCTCTTTCTTACGAGTCTGAAGTATTATTGACCATCTTTCTAGCGCATGGCCACGGTCGTTCGGTTACTGCACTTGCTGGTAAGGCCACTAATTACATGTATCCCATCGTTTCCCCTCAAAAAAACTCTCAGCTTATGAGGGCCAAAGTGGCAGCAAGGACCGAGGAGACCCGCAAGTGGGTCTTTAAGTATGTATGTTGAAACGTGGCTGATATCATTGCTAGACATCCAATGTTTTTGTTGCGAATCTCCCACCTCATGTCACAGAACAAATCTTAGGAAACTTTTTCGCCCGGGCTGGCCCTGTAGGCTCCGTGAGTTCTGCTAT
>JAGGAS010009454.1:11383-23751 GCA_017657355.1 Termitomyces sp. K1Ac | reverse complement strand
AGACAGAACATGAATAATCATTGGCTGGTCGCCTCATCCATCCTACTTTGCCTTCTTCCGAGTCTTCAGTGTTGTCTTCGGATGAGATTCAGGGGTGCTTGACGATGCCTTCGCTGTATCTCTAGATATCTTGGCTCGCAACTTTTCAAATTCCTCGTCATCAATATCTGGGGGCTCCGGCGCCCCCTTACGCGTTTTCTTTTTCAATCCCTCGCCTTCTTCTTCATTCACAACCCTGCCCCTCTTTTTTGCTTTCCCTTGAGCCTTGGACGAAGGTTCTGCATATTTTGCGGCGAGGCCGTCAAAGAAGCTGTCCAGATTTTTCTGCCTTTTCTTTAGAATGAGTGCTTGAAGCGCAGAATGGTCCTCCTCTTCGCCATCTTTTTCGTCTGCTTGTTTTTTTCCTTTCCCCTCGGTCTTCCGCTTCCCTTTCTTTCCACTCCCATAGAATTCATCCCAAACCCCTAACTCTTTTGCAAACTGTTCCGCTTCCTCGGCCTCCTTTTCGCTTTGCTTCCGTCGAACAAGCCTGGCTTTCTCGTCTTTGACGCTCTTCTGCCAAGCATCGAGCATTGGCAAAGCTCCTTTGGCGATCAAGTCTGAGATTATAACAATAAACCGTGCTTCGTCTTCGTGAGTCGAATGAGGTATATGGTTCAAAATTGCGCCTATAGAACCACCGGAACTGGTGTACGCAAAACTAAGGTCTTCAATTTCTTCACTTGAACCTGAACCTTTATCTCAGTAAAAAGAGAATGGCCACGCATCAATACAATCACCTTGGTATTCCTTCTTCATTTCGTCGAGCTTTCCACGTGTGACGCGTTCAAACATAGCCTCGAAGTACGCTTCCCAACCATCATCACCAGCGGCAAGTTCAAACCCTTCGTCTGTTTTGCCAGTTTGGTCATATCGAAGCCGCCTTCTCTCGTCGCTCAAGACAGCATAAGCGAACCCGACTTGCTGAAATTTGATCGAAGCTACCCCCTTATCCGCATCACTAGCAGTCGCGTGTTTGTCAGGGTGATAGACGAGAGCAAGACGACGGTAGGCCTTCTTTATGACATCTATCTTAGCATCATTAGGAACAGAAAGAACTTCATAAAGGTCGACAGCCTCCTGGTCAGGAAAGAATTGAGTGATGGGGTCTTCTTGGTCCATTCAAATTAAACGTTGAAACGTTGATGGTTGAAGGTCAAGGACGTGTTCGTCACCTTTCGTCACGTGTTTGAGGATTTGACGCGTTTCTTTGAATTTAAGATTGAAATAAGTACAGACTTCCAACACACGTTGCCCTCTCAGGGAGATTCAAATGGCAATATTAATTTGAGTCACACAATCGCGAAAATATCCAAAGTTCTGTCGACGCGTAGATCCAGACCTAGAGTCCTAGACGTGTCGTGATCGGACTGGTGACTTCGTCACGCGTCAATTGAAATACGTCCCATTCCGCCCCGGCTCCTTCAAGTTCCTGAGGGACGTTGACTTCAGCACACGTTGCCTCAGGGAGATTCGAATGAGAATGAATATTCTATTCTATTCTTAACCTCTCTTTTACAAAGTCTTCTAACACCGGCCCATACTGGTTTAAACCCGCACACCACAACTTGAACCACACGATCGCGAAAATAAGACCATGGGACACCCCTACAATGACTTGTGGCCACGTATGGTGGCCAAGCCATATCCGCGACAACATCACGGTAACAGCATATGGAAAAAACAGCACCGGAGGGAGTATCCGCATCCATCTAGATGACGAGAAAAATTCGTGGGACGGCAGGTATATACAAGCAAGGGGAATGTAGGTTGCATAGTAGCTTATTGTAGCTGAATGAGTGCTAGGCATACTGTAAAAGTATCATTCCAACGACGGTAAAGACACTTGCTCAAAAGAACCTCATACCCATAGGTGGACTTCTGTTTTGATGTCTGGTTGACTGGACGGGGCTGACGAATGGCTTTCTTCAAAAATTTGACAGTAATAGTACACATGAGCGCGCCGAAGGCAAAGTATACGATTGCCGGAGACCGAGTGAGGATTATCACATAAGCTGTTAGTCCTGTTATGAATAGGTTGGTCTGAACAAGGGTTAGGATGAAAGTACGCAATATCAATTTGCAAGCGAACGCACACGGTCAAAAAGTGACATCCACGATGGACGGCGCCGATGAGAATGAGTTGCTTGCACCACCATTGAACGGTGAACAACAAAACTTATCGACGATAGAACTTGAAGTTAAGTACATACACTTTATATGTAATTCAAAGTAATAGACATTACGTAAGTAGTCCAGAATACACCGACTTGAGTATCTATACAAGTGGTAACTTATGAGCAACTGGGCGAACAATGTTAGTATTCCGTATGCATATAGATAGATAGTAGGTATGTAAGGCCGCACGAGGTTCCAGAGCGGGTATAGCAAGTACTGAAGTTGTGTTCATTTAAGTAAGGAGAAGGCCCATTATTATCTGTCACTCAATTGAGATACGTTGCGCCATTGGGGCTCCAGCACTATATGATAGTTGGCTCATGTCGTTCATCTTCGATTCTGCACTCTTAATTTTCGATGGACGCGTTGGCATTGCTGCACAGGACGACAAGGCCATCAGGTGACGCCGCGAAACGACGGAATGAAGAGTTCTCACCATTGACTTTCGATGACAGCAGCCCCTTGTCAAAGTCTGCAAAGCAGCGAACGCCCACAGCAAATGTAGCTAACAAAAGAAGGAACGCAACGATAGCTATCACACACATGTCAAAATTGCAGCTGAGGAAAAAACAGATGTAACCCACTGAACGTTGTGAGAGTTGCCCTCGTAGTTTCGTACTGACCACTCGATGATGGCTCGTAGAAACGGACGAGCTTATACACTGCGGCAGAAAGATTGAGAAAGGTCCAAGAATGTGACAACAATACTCACAGACTAAGGTATAGGCACCATTAGCGGAAGTGAATGTTTGCGAAATAAATAAAACACTTACAGTAGCTCAATGCAGCCAGCATCATGATGAGAGAAATTGACATGATCCTACAAAATTATTGAACTAAGAAAGTATTGTAGACGAAAAGACTTACCATTTGATTTCCCTTTGAACAGCGATACCGCATAAGATTAGAAGGATTAGTACAATGGGAATTGCTGCGATAGTAACGCCAAACTCCGCCGAATTCTTCTGCAGGACCACAATAAGAAGCTGTGGGCAGGTTAGAACGATATAAAGATCCGGAGAAGAATCGGTTATTGACCTGCATAGTGACTCCGGTAAAGCAGAAGAAGTCGAACTTGAGAAGACAGATAATGATCTGGTACCATTGATACATAGCTGACATTTTGTGTTCAGAGTATCGAAATGGAAGGTAAGTTAAAATCATACTTTTCATCTTTCGGTCGGCCCCAACAACATGGAAAATTGCCCAACTAGATATTACTAAAATTAGCACGCAAACGTGAATCAGGAGAAAATATATACATACCCGAACTCTCCGTATAGTCGCTTAACCCAGAAAAGCATGAAGAGCCACGAGGCACCTATGATGCAAGGAGCAACTATTAGAAACGGCTCCACACTCATCCAAAGTGTTCCGGGACCTCCACAATTCTAAATATGCCATGAACGACGAGATCAACAAGCAATCGCAGAGACATGAGGAATGCTAACGATGAAATTTTGGGTCCCATCACAATTCGGGATTGTAACCAAAGCGGTTCTTGTTTGATGAACTTGGAGCGCAGCAAAAACCATGAGAGCCAGATGAAATACTATTCAGAGGTATCATATTACGCTGCCGCAGAGTAAAGGAACACCTTACGAAGGAGGCCAAGTAACTGGATAACATTTCGCAGCCGAAGAGCATCGAAAGCAATGAAAAGCTCAAAAATCCTAAACCAGGTGTTAGCAAGTTTGAGGTGGACAAGGAGAATAGCATCAACTCAGCCAGAGCAAACAGCGCTAGGTAACATGGTAGCGTCTGCAAAGAAATGAGCAAAAAATTCCTGCGCAATATACAGATAGAAGAGCCACCTTGTACGCTGGTCTACTGTGAAAATCGACCTTCACTTCAACCTGGATAGCGATGAGAACATATATCGCTATTGCTGCGGAATTACGCACTTTTCTGAATGTGATTCCAACCATGACCAGTACCACAATCGCCTCTAAGGGATAAACCATCTTAGCAAGATGTGGCTACACGTCTTAAGCTTTGCTGCTCACGAAGAGTCACTAATTGTTCTCATGAGCTCGGGAAGCCACACAGAGATGGCGATCGGTGCATACCTGTGGTAATGAAAGCCCGTTGGGCTCGTGTAGCGAGAAGTGGTTCTACAGCCATGACACACAGAGGTAGGCAATTTACTTAGAAAAGAAAGAGATGGGGTGCGGCAAGGATCACTTGCAGCTGGATGTATGTTTCGAGATGTGGTTCGGTGTTGCCATCAGCTGGGCACCGCCCCTGACAGTGCTTGCCTGTGCTTGCCTCTGTGACTTGGGCAGTGGGCGCATGTTTTGATGGTAATTAAAAAACGCTGTCCAAATGTTTTTCCTTTCATTTGTAGCACAGCCATGTCTGACGACGAACTCGCAGCAATCAATGGCATCAAGCCCAAAGTTTTCTTGCTCGATGGCGAGGAGAAGGAAGTAAGCTCAACTTCAAGGTGTGTAATTCTTGGTACCCATCGCATGATGACGTGTATGTACAGTTCCAATGCTCAGCAACTCCGTCTACAAAGTCAAACGTACTACCGACCATTTCTATTGGTGAGAGTTATCCTCCTTATGTTCATAAAACAATCGTCAGACTTTGAGCAGTACTTGTCCCGTATGTTTACCGTCTATTTTTTCACTTACACCACTCATTTATCACGAACTTCCTCGAAGGCATGGAGGAATCAGGTCCGTGACGCTTCCCATTCTATATAGAAACACGACTTGACCTGAACCTTATAGAGTGGCCACCCAGTGAATGCTCGTACTTGCAAGCATTTGAAGTCTCTTTTCGGCGACAAATATGAAGAAGCTCGCCTCAAGTTGAAAAATCCCGATGGACCACCTTCGAAATCCACAAGTAAGAAACAGGCTGTTAAACCAAAGGTAAGATCTGCTTCCAAACGCAAGAAGGCTGCTGCCGATGAGCAAGACGGGGACGAAGAGGGCTCTAAATCGGTTAAGAAATATCGAGGCGCAAGGGCTAGAACCGAGAAAGATGGAGACAAGGATGAACAGTCCAAAAAGTCTGCTCCAAAGAACAAAAGTGTGGACGACGACGTCGAAGATGAAAAGCCAGCTAAGAAGGCCCGCAAATCTGTTTCTTCCAAGGTCGGCAAGGATCGAGAAGGCGACGAAGAGGAAGAGGAAGAAGATGGTGAAGATGCCCGGACAACCTATAAAGTTGTCCCCGACTTACTACTGGCCAATAAGTGGGATGTTGTGACGGGCCCTGATCCTACAGGCTGGTGGATTTCCGAGAAATTGGACGGTGTCAGGTATTGAAATTGCTAGCCAAAGCCAGTGCAATGGTGGTTCTAATCACCATCCAGGACATACTATGATGGCAAAGACATGATCAGCCGCTTGGGAAATCCGTTTACTCCTCCCAAGTGGTTTTTGGAGAGTCAGTATCATTGAATAATATCTCTACATCATAATCAATACCTATGTTTTTCAGAGCTGCCCAAGGATGTCACATTGGACGGTGAACTCTTTGGTGGGCGAGGCGAATTCCAATCGACGGTTTCAATTGTCAAGACTATCAACTCACCTCACTGGAAGAATATCACATTCCAAGTTCGTCATTTCTTGTCAACATTGTAGTACAATATCTGAGCAAACGGTCAACATCAGATATTTGATATACCTTCAAAGGGTCACCTCCCATTTGAAGAGCGTATCGACATTCTGAACAAGCTCTTTGGTCCATATGGTGCTTATACTTCTGATCTTGTTAAGATTGTCGAACACGAAAAAGCAACGAGCAGACAGCATGTCCTCGACAGGCTCAAAGCAATTGAAAGTTTGGGCGGCGAAGGTTTGATGTTGAGACAACCCGCTTCGTACTTATGAGAGTCATCTATCTGCATTTCATCATGTTTACAACCTTGTATGACAGAGAATACGAGGGTCGACGTTCCGGGTCGTTGTTGAAGATCAAGGTATGCTGTCATCATCTCACATAACTGAGTCTGATTGACAACGAAAAAATACAGACTTTTTACGATGCCGAGGCCGTCATAATAGGCTATACTCCCGGTAAAGGCAGACATCAAGGATCCACCGGGGCGCTAAAGTGTAAAATGGAATCGGGAAAGGTGTGTCTACTATACAATTCAGCATCAGCAATTAAAACTGACGATGATTGATTTGTCGCTAGCTGTTCAGTGTTGGAACAGGGTTGAGCGACAAACAGCGCAGGAACCCGCCGAAAATTGGTGCTATCATCACCTATCGCTTCCAGGAGTTAACTAAGGATGGTGTACCCAGGTGAAGAAGATCATGGTCCTTCTCTGACTTGTGAAGTTGTTGACACAAATCTTCCAGATTCCCTTCCTATGTCGGGGTAGCCATTGACAAAAGTGAACCCAAAGACGTGAAAATTTCTAAGCATAAGTAATTACAGGACAGTCGATTTTACATCAAAGACACAGTTTAGAATGTCTCGATATCCAATGCATTTGCCAATGTTATGCAGATATTTATCCAAGTTCATCAGATCCTTAGTCTCCCCCTTTCTTCTTCTTCTCTTCCACCACCTCTACATTATCTGCCGGTATGCCTTTCAACACCCCAATACCATCATGAATCATCTCGACAATTTCATCACTGACGTCCCCTTGCACGACGATCTCATCCTGTCCTTGGAGGTTCTTCGTGACAGACGAACCAGTTGCGAACTTAGATGAGAACTGCTTAGCAGCTTTCTTCAGGTCAACGCCGAATGCCTCAAGACCCAAGACGGAAGTGACGTGCTTCCGTTTGTTTCTCTCTATTCTCTTTATAATGATCTAAAGGGAGATGGTTCAGTCATTCTGTGAAACTTTAGGGAAGCCAAGATTACTTGTGATGCAAGCTTCTTCTTTAAGGCGGCATCGGCCTTCGCCTCAGCTTTGGCCTCCTTTTTCGCAGTGTCTTTTTCCAATTTAGCTTGCGCCTCCAAGCTCAATGTCCCAACTTTGGATGTAAGCGCATCTGCGGAGTAGACCCAACGTTTGGCGACATTCAATTTTATTCCACGTGAAAATTACCTTGAGAATAGTATTTGTTGTACAGAATCTCGTAATTCTCCTTCAACCATTCCTTGCATCGTGTTAGGCTTGAGCCGAACTCGCAGTATTCAGGGGGGAAAGAACAGACTGAAGAACATTCGTGTTCGTTAGATCATGAATACAGATCATGGATCTAAATGAACCTGCGCAGTACAATACTTGAACTGGGGGTACGGGGTCTTGAATCGTTGGAGGATATTGTCACTACATATTGTACTTAATAGAGATCAGAACTCCTCATATTGCAAGATACTATTAGCGACCTGGGTAGAAACTAATAACTCTTCCTCCCAGAGTGTCAATATGTTTTGCTTGGCACCTAGCATCCACAGTGGGTCGCTGGGATATGTTTTCCCTTTCAGAGACGAGAGTGCAGACTTCGCATCATCTGCACGCTTCTTGCAAACACAGAGCAATGAACTTCTCCAGGCCGCCTCGTTCTCTTCAGATATCTTTTCAGATGTGCCCATGATTGTCGCCCTCCAAGATTCCAACGCTGGCATAGTATTCGGTGGAACGGTTGTCTCCTCGACAGGAAAAAGGTGATAAAGGCGAAGGGCCGCAATAAGCCGAAAGGATGGATGGGCAGGGAGAGGTTGACAATGCAAGGTCCAGTCTCTAGTAAGCGAGAAAGCATGATTCCTTCTCCTCAACACAAAAAAACCCTTACCCCCAGTATCCTTCAGTTTGAAGAATATCTTTCATCCAGACACCGAGCTTGCCTCTTGACTCGAACAAATCAACTAGTTCACATTGAACGGCTATCTGTCCAATCCCATCCCCGCGTGACAGGTGTTCAGTCGGAATTTCGCTCACAAAACCATATTCAACAAACAGGGTTTGGTTAGAATGTGCTCCGTACTTCAGGAAGAGTTCATCATCTCGTTTTGTAGGAATGCTCGAGGGCGAGATGAGGGCAAAATTGAGCCCTAAGGATTTTGATGGTATGTTTGCTCTTGCAGCAATTGGTTCATGGGGTGACATATGATTTGAGCGATTTGTGTGGTTCGCAAAATCGATGATAGGACACATAGTGACGTTGTTCTTATCTGAGACCAGTTGCTCGAGGCGATAGTAGAGGCATCGGGTATTTACTGAATTAAATTAATCGTCAACATGAAAACAATGTTCAATATTGAGTATTTAACGGACCATTGAGCCAAGCCCATAGGAAGTTTTCTTCGCATTGTGCAGCGTTAAATTGAAGGGCACGTATGATAGGTATAACCTCCTCACAAATAGAAGGTGGAAGATCGTGTTGTCGCTTGAACAGAGTAGAAAATCAGAGAGAATCCGACAATCTTACATGCGTGTAGACCAACTATGTATTGTCTGACGATTGCCCAATCAGCATGGTAGCGATTAGCAACTTCTCGAAGGGCCAACATGATATTTGGGGGTAGGGAAGAGAGGATCACAGCGCCTACATTCTTCGATTTGCAGCCGCACAACCAGGTTAACGGATGAGAGGCAAAGTCGCGCGGGAGAGTGGATATATATGGTCCAAAAATAGGATCAGACGACGGGCGTGAGCCGTCGGGCCTGTAGAGAAACAGATGTAGAGACATCAATTGTATAGCAGTCAGGTGCCGTCGGGCGCGAGGATACAGTCTGGACAACGTGGCCATGTTTAGCAAGGCACTAGCGGGAACAGAGAAGAGCAACGTTGCAGGATCATAATTTCTGAGCGCAAATAATCCATATCCGGTACCTACCCATTGGGCGTCAACGCTACTCTGCTGCACGTATTGAATGAACTACGAACCAGGGCTAGTTCTGGCCTGTACTGACATGGCAGCTGACGATGTATCCATTCCGTGTGTTGCAAGCCAATCCAAGAGGGTCTGCCAATTGGGGTGGACTTGTTGCAGTGCATCCGTCATAGTTGATTGCAAGTATGATTGCAAGTTGAAAGTTGCACGGCGAAGAAAAAGACCGAGATGATGTCGTCATTCCGATCAGGTAATCATGCCATATCTGAGAACACACCTGGATATGGTAGCTCGCCTTTAGATTTCCCAGACCTAACGAGTACTTTGATATGTCGATATTCAACGCTTCGCGTCTGCTTGGAAAGACTGTCTTGATCACTGGGGCGAGTGGAGGAATCGGAGCCGTGAGTCATGACGTGCTCAAGAAGTTCCTGGCCCACCAACTGACATCATCCTTCCAAGGCGACCGCCGTCTTGTTCGCCAAAGTACGTTCCCTTGGTCACACCATGTACATCCATTTACAGAACTTCCGTAGGGAGGGGCCAATGTAATTCTCGTCGCTCGACGTGCCGATGCTTTGAAAAATGTGACCGATGCCTGCTTTACCGCCCATAAGGAATCTGGCCTCAAGCAGGGAGGGAAATTTGTCAGCGTGGTTGCTGACGTGTCCGATAAAGCTCAAGTTGCATCACTCTTTGACACTGTCCCTCTAGATCTTCAGGATGTCGATGTACTTGGTATAGTGGGAGCCCTCTTTATCTTGTTTCCCGTGTTTATTCGGTCACTGTAGTCAACAACGCAGGATACGTCCTTGGGGTCGAGCATGTTGGTGATATTGCCGATGCAGATATAGAGGGAATGTTCGCAACAAACGTACTTGGATTGATCTCTGTGACTCAACTTCTTGTCCGAAGTATGTGATCAGAAGACATCGCGCATTCGTTTACTGAGCTTGCTCGACCAGAATTCAAGGCTAAGAACTCTGGACATGTCATCAACCTTGGCTCAGTCGCAGGCCGTGAAGCATATGCAGGAGGCAGCATCTACACTGCTACCAAGTCTGCAGTCAATGCATTTACTGGATCGCTATTAAGGGAGCTGGTCAACACACCAATTAGAGTGACTGAGATTCAACCTGGTCTGCTAAATCTCAATATCTTAAACTTTTCATTGAATCTGTTTCCAGGAATGGTTGAAACAGGATTTTCAATCACTCGGTTCCGAGGTGACACTGCTGCTGCCGCAAAAGTCTACGCTGGACTTGATCCATGTAAGCTCATTAAATCATTGTTTATCTGTTTTTCTCATTGAATGTTTTGAATAGTGACCGCAGCTGACATTGCAGAGGAAATTGTCTGGGCAGCAGCTCGGCCTCCTCATGTTAACATTGCTGAAGTGCTTGTTTTTCCTGTCAACCAGGCCAGCGTTGGAATTAACTATCGTCGACCACAGTAATATGTTGTAGTGTAGATACCCTTGTGCAGATGATAGCAAATGAGTGTTATTTACATGACTGAATAATGATTAAGATCTTAGCTCTTCCCCTTTTTACTCCGAGCTCTCGTGTTCTTCACAACAACTTCCTCTACAGCCTCGACATCATTATCGTAGACAAATCTCTTGACCACTATGTTCTCTTCTACCAGGTCCGTCAACGGGGTATCAGCATAAGGAAGGTTACCGAGGTTATCCAAAGGCAAAGTCTATTATAAATTGGTCAAAGATCGAGAAATGGAGTATTATGATAATCACCTTGGCGGTAGGTGCTAGACACCCTTTGATAGCAATGTCCTCTTTAGGTGGACGTCGGGTTCCCAGCTTGACCTGGTCGAGGGAAATCGTGGTGAACAGTCCTCGATCCCATTTGACACGTCTTTCGTTCTCCACTGACTCCTCCTTGCCATCTTCATCCACGAGTTTTAACCTCTTGAGCTTCCTCACAGGAGTCTTATACTCCTCTTCATCGCCCGATCCTCTCTTATGTCTCTTTGGCAGAGGACTGCTTTGATCATCCCAGTTGCTTTCGTTCTCCGTGTCTCCATCGCTGTGCTCGTCACTCAGATGTCCAATGTTTTCTCCATCTAGCCTTGCTCTCCTAGATGCTCGCTCCTTGCGTTGCCTCTTCTTTTCCTCCTGCTCGCGCTGCAAGACCGTTTTTATCTTTACGGCTGGACTTTCTGGTCGATCTCCCTCCCTCCTGATGATTTCAGTCTCCAACTTCGCCGTCAAGTACCGCTGATTTTTGACGGTATTAGACGTCGTGAGAGCCCTCAATGCAGTAGCGCTCATCCCAGAATAGGTAGGATCGCCTCGAACGTTTGTCTGCGCACTTGGTTTACGACATAGCTTTACATCTGCGGGGACAAGAGCGTCTGAAATAAGAGAGGGGTTGGGAACCTTTCGTACGCGCATTGTTCGACGAACACCACTAGGGATTATTGGTCCGGGTGGCGCAACTTTACCAATGGGTTCAAGAGTAGCCGAAATTTTTTCGCCTGCTGGCTCTTTCAGAATGGAGGTTTCCTCATCTAATTTCGCTCCATCGATTTCTACCAGAGGAATTGATGCCTCTGATTGTGTTTGCAGTGTTGTCTCTGAGGAAGAGACCGACGTCACCTTCTGCGAAATGGACTGCACTGGTGGGTTGGTTGTGACATCTAGGGGCTTATCAATAACTCGGCGTATGAGATGAGAAGGCTTCTTGAGAATAGTTGTGGAGGTTGGTGCCCTTGCCTCGGGGTTTGACGCGGGATTTGGAACAACGACACGAGGTATGTGTCGCGTCGACGCTGCGAACCGAGGCTTAGCTGGGGAAGGTACTTCTACAACAGCACGCTTTCGTTTCAGGCTGTGAAGCGAGGCTCCAGGTTTGTCACTTGCTAGAAGTGGTCTGGCTTTGCTATCTGTTCGATAAGCGAGCAAAGCCCTATTGGAAACCTGATATTCAAAATACAAATAAATCAATTTAATGAAGAGATGGAAATTGAGCCTACCGCTTCGGATTTGCTTAAATCCGTTGGGATGTCTGACCTCGTAATCGATTTGCCTTTAGCGAGCTCGAGCTTCGATTGAGGTTTGGCGTAAGGTTTGACATTTCTCGTTGGAATTCTACTCGTTGTTTGCTTCAGGGTTGATTTGCTAAAACTCGAGGATGTTGCCTGAGTGAGTTTGATTGGGATAGTTGTAGTCAGGTCGATTGTAGGCTGGCGCTCCTCTGGAATTGTCGGCGGAATATCTTTCGAAGGTACCAAAGGGAATGGCAACTCGGCGGATTTCGACGTCCCACGAATCGTAGATGAACCAGAGGCTAGAGGACGTGACAAGAACGAGGAAGTCCCTGTCGAAGTAGGTACAGATCCACCATTCTCTCTGGATTTGCCTTCGGGAG
>JAGGAS010009454.1:0-11307 GCA_017657355.1 Termitomyces sp. K1Ac | reverse complement strand
GATTTAAGAGAACTCAGACTCTCTTTTGAGGATACTCGAAGAGGGCTACCAAATCTAATGCCTTTCCATTTCTTCGGTACTTCAGGCGTGGCGACTTCAGGGAGCGTTAGTACCCTTCTGGCGGGGCTGTCGGTGGAGGGGATTGTAAGAAGAGGCTTGTGCAGACCGTCAAGCCCGATTCGACTACTACTAGCCAGAAGCCGAGAGCCCTTCGTTGGAGATATGTGACCCTGTGCGATTGCATCCTCGATGGGAATTCGCCGCGCAGGCGTATTTGAAGATATAGCCTGTGAACTAGTGTTGTCTGCCCCTGGAGCCACCGATCGCAAAGGACTCGCAAATCGAGCCGGACTAGAACGGCGTGGTGTCTGTGGTAATGTTGGAAAGTTTGAAGGTTGAGGAAAAGGTCGCCGTCTTGATGTATTTGCCTCCTTGATCGATGGGATAGTCAGAGAGAAAGGCGATGACTGCTGCAATGGAGTAACAAGTGAGCTGAGTAAGTCATTAGAGGTGGGCGACAGTGACCCCAATTCGCGAAAGAAGGTGGACCTCGGTGACGAATTTATGACTTGATCTTCCGTTGTCCCTCGGTCTTGCTCTTCTGAAATTGTTCTTTCGTATTCTTCGAGATGATCTAAGATCGGTTGTGGGTCAGATGCCTGTTGTGGTTGAGGAAGTCGAGGGTTATAGTCCTGGTATCGCGAGACACTGCGGTGTGCAAGATTTGAGCGTCGAGTAGGCATCCGAACAAAATCATTCAAATAACTGGCAGACATCGACTGAGTTTTCAAATGAGTCCCTTCCTCTGGAGACACCAATAGCGACCGAAGGACGGATTGTTCTTCGTGATGATCTCGAACTATTTCTTCTATGTCCTCTGGTTTGTTTTCACTATAAGCTTTGGAGGCGGCGGGTGGAGCTATAGAGTTGGAAATCTCCTGCACTTGATCGGTCTCAGGAGAACCAAGGAAGTTAAGGGCATGTGAAGCCTGATCATCCGGATTAAACTTGCCGCTTATATGGGACGGTTGCGGCACAGGAATAGATGGTGACATGGTACGGAAAACAGGAGCTGGGGAGGAAAACGACTCGAACGAGATGAGGTCTGAAGGGCTTCGACTGATGGGTAGTGATGGTGATAAATTTATTGACGATCCTGTGGTAACATTGGAAAACATTGAAGGCATGATATCTTCTAGATCTGTACTTCTGACATCCTTGGTTGAATCAAGTAGAGAAGCAGTTGAAGAGGGGGGAAGAAAAGGATCGGGTGAAGGAGACACAAGACCAGCGAGTCCCAAGTCAATCGGTGGGCTGGGAGGGGGAGAAGGGTTGTCATGTGCCCAGCTTATCTTGATTGCCAGGGCAGAGGAAGGTTCTACAGATGACATGTGTGGTGAGACAATTTGAAGAATACTATACCTCTACTCACCATCTTGCAAAGTCGGTTCCACATCAGGTGTTCCTGCACGAGATAGCAGGATGTCTATAATTTCATCATCATCATCTACCACCTTCATCTCAGTGGTTTCCTCCTGCGATGGCTCCTGCCTATTTTCCAGTAAAGGCAATGGAAGTTGGGGTGTTGAGAGACGAGGAGAACGACGCAGTGGCGAGCTGTGAACTGCGGGATGCAGAGAGTTGCGACGCGCGACAATGGCGGAGATACACTTCTCAGGGGATTTCAGAGGGTCAAAATATGTTCTAGCTTCTGCAGTATTATAACCATCCTCGGCGTCAGAAGTTGAAGAGAGATCGGGTGAAGGGGATGGTGAGAGCATTGTAGAGACGATCGGGATGTTGGAATCCGTCATAAGGGCCATGCAATAGTCATATATATGATAGACGGTGTGAGTGGAATAAGTGTATACGCTCGCCAGGACTGGTGGCAGTGAAGTGCCTAATGTGTCTTGTCCAAAAACACGCCAGTTCAACAACTGCACGCGCACGTGACGATGATTACGTCGGCAAGTTTGTCTTTTAGGAAGCTTGATAAATTTGGAACTTTATTCGACATGTTATGATAAGTACAAACCGCAGGTATGCACGCCATGCGCCAATTCAATAAAATACATTAAAACGCGTTGTATCAAGACCAATCCGACACGCTTCTTCAGACTTCTTGTACTCATTCTGTATACGTATGCAGTACGGTCCTGGGGATCCAAAGGTAGTGTAAAGTTCGTTCACCGGCTCAAGCAAGAGATGAGCCACACAGGACGGCCCCAACTTGGCGCTGGAGCGAGGCTTTGAGCTGACGGACAAACTTAGCAACGCCGGAATGCGAAAGGATAGGGCGTGCAGCGAAAAAAACAACAACATACCTCATTGTTTTCTTTCATTAATTTCTGTAGTGACTGAGCTTGTTCATCGATTTTCGATTTCATCTGGCTGAGAATCTCATGCATATTTTGTTCCATCTTCACGATCGGCTTCATGGGAGTGTGCTGTTGAATGTCAGGAGAGGGAGAGATGTTGGAAACACGACGTCGTTTTGGGTCTCGCCTGGGGTCCGTGTCGCCTTCCGTGACATAAAATTCGGAAGAGTAATATCTAGCATGATCTTTGCACGACTTTCCTGTAGCATCAGAAGCAGAGCTTAACCCGCGATGTTCCTTCTTTGTCGAGGTAGAGGCTTGTGAAACAACAGATTTACTAGCAAGATCGGCAGCTTCGGTTATTTTCTTCACAGCGGCTGCGAGCGCCGAGTCTACCGTGCGGGAGATATCTGAAGTGAAAATGTCGAATGCTTTATTCCAGACGCCAAGGATAGCTTTAAGGTTATCTTCGATACGTTGCTTGCCTTGAGCGTGGCGAAGAAGGATGTCTGCAAGAGTAGGGGTGATAGCAGTAGGGGCTTTGGAGGAAATGGTTGATAGGATAGATGACAGTTGAGTGTATGCTTTGAGTTTCTTATCGTCTTTTGCTTGAGATAGGGCATCCTCTGTAGCTTGACAAACCAACCTGAAGAATATCGTAAAACAAGTCAGAAGCTCGTAGTCGCTGACATTGTCATGCAATATCATGCAATAACCTTGAGAGTTCACGAAACACTGATATCACTTCTTCTTGACGCCTATCTGATTGTGTTGTGCTGTCAGAGACCTCAGGCCTATTTCCAGAAGCAGAAGTGCGTATACTGATCGGGATTGCACAGACGGCATGGGAGTCGACACTAGACGTGTCACGCACACGAGAACTAGTCCTATGTCGCTCTTCAAGCTGGGAGTCGAGTTTAGATACAGAACAAGAATCCAAGTCATCTGAGAATTTCCGCTTAGTTCCGGACGCCTGTTAGTGCTCAGTCCGGACGCCTGTAGAGACACAGAGAAAACGAACCACACGAGCCTTCTGAGTATGAGCATTTGGGGACTGAGCTAAATTTGTCGGTTTTTTAACACCCAGATAGCTGAAATCATCGTAAGGACGCTGTGATCGGTTCCTGTTGTCGTTTTTCGAGATATCATCCTTGTCTCGTCTGTTATCTTTGCCTCGATCATCAGAAAAGCCCAGGTTTTGGCGACGCGTCTGATTGTATGGGACAAGAGCCGGATCGTCTTCTGAAAGCATTTTTGTGAGAAAAAGATCGTCTTGAGACATCAACGGGCCAGCACGCGGTTCAAATCGTCGTGGCGATGAGTTTGTGGTGTGAGGCTTGTTCGGAAGACTGTCTCGACTACCACCCTTGTGCAAAGATGTTGATAATGGATTGATATGCTTTACTTGAAACTTGGGCTTCAATCCCGGCCAGTCTGTATCGCCCGGATGAAGGAAACTGAAATTCTTGAGTCTAAGTGCTGCCTTGAGATCTGAGAGGAAGAAATAACGGACCGACAGTGGCTGCCTTGGCTGCAACTTGGCACTTTGGAGCGTCCATCAGAGTGAAAATACTGAAGGTTATTTAGAAGGCGCAAGAAGTAGAAAGGGCGGTACTAACCCTGCACTGATATTTCTTGTATACCATGGGGGGCTGAGTTGGAAGCCGGCTATTAGCGAGGAGTGGGGATGTACTTCTTAACTTCAAGTTGTGAGTACTACAGTCGCGGACAACCAAACACGACAATATTTGGTCCCACCTTATTAAGGTACTACTTATCGTGTCCATAGTGTTTCAAAACTTTTTTGAAAACACAAATAACAAAAGATCAACAACATCTTTTACCAATCGGACTTTTGCAGTTGGTATGATAATATCTCTTATATCCTTCTGCACCGTCACTTGGCGAGAGGGTAGGTACGTGATTGTGCCGAGTGAACTCACGCAAATTCACTCTTTCTTCCATATCTCTCTCCAGACATCTCAGCATCCTTTCAAACTTTACAATCATCTTAAGTTACATACCTAGATGATAACTGGGAAACCAGATCGCAACAGATAGAGTACTTCCTAAATCCGAGGGAGTTCAAGTCAATTTTTGTCTCTGACCACCTGCTGTGAGCGCTATCGCAACACAGACACCATGCTGGTTGTTCATTTAAAGTGTGTTCTGTATTGAAATAGCATATATCTACAATATCCTAATAAAGATCAGTGGCTCTGGGGTCACAATCCCTTACAAAATTGAGTTTTGAAACTCTAGGGCATTTTGAAACCCAATGTACGTGATAGTAATACACAGGAGCTGATTTGACGCATATGTGTGATTATGTATGCCACCTAGACACGTACAGAGGACGAAAATATGTTTGTATGTGAGTGCCTCACCTACGAGATGGGGAGCTTGCTGTATCCGAATACATACACAATCATAATAAGAGATCTACTAATTATTAAATACATATTCACTAAGGTCCATTCCATAAGTATTGAGAGTAAAACCAGACGCTGCGCGTCTGATGTTATCTTCTCTCAACATTTTCATTGACTCTGTCTCTTCTCCTCGTTGAAGTCGGCCGATTCCAAATGGAGTGCGGAAAGCCAATCCTTTAAGTTTTTTGACACGAGAGATGGCAACAAATGTCAGTCCTGATGAGAAATCCTTGGATCCAAGATCAATGGTAACTTCATCAAGAGTAAGACCCTGACTCTTGTGAATAGTAATTGCCCAGGCCAGAGCCAGAGGAAACTGTCGACGTGAAAGTTGATTCCCAGACTTGTCTTCCCAAGAAGCAGTCACTGAAGGAATAGGAACCCATGATGGATCTACACCATGCCATCCAGGAGTTGGAGGACCTAGAGAATCTCTTAGCAAATATAATAATGCATCACATGCAACTCACCAGTATATTCTGGACATTCAACAAATACAACAGCAGGAAGTTTATGACTTCTTGGATCATCTTGAGGGCAATACCAAATCTTTCTGACCACACCTTGGGTTCCATTCACAAGTCCTAGCCAGATTCAAATGAGAGCTGTCCATCCTCCATAGAAAATTGAATATACCTTTTGAAGTCCACAGATTTCGAGTGATCATAACCTGTGCACCTTCAGCCAATAGAATTATAGGCTCAAGTCCATCAGCATCCTCCTCTGAAGCCTTCTTAGCAGCTTGATTGTTGTGTTTTGCTTGACAACGGACAACTGGCCGTCCAGTTCCAGCCAAGCGACGCATATTACATTCATGTACAGCAGCTCAAGTTGGTAGCAGATGAAGAGCTTCATTAAACTGAATACGCTCTTCAGGTGTGAGATTATCCCAGAACTGAGTTGACAGCAACTCATAATCATTTGGCTGAGTGGAGTAGGTGCGAAGTTGGAGTAGAGCATCTCTAAAGTGAATTTGTTCAGGATCTTCACCCTCTTGATGAAAGATATGAGACAGAGTGATTGATTGAGTGAAAGATTTAAAGACTCGACGTCCTTCTAGAGCTAGACCCAAACGGCGACCACCTGTAGTTTTAGATGAATATAGTGGTGTATCTCCAATAGGAGGAAGTTGGGCAAAGTCTCCAAAAAAGATAGCAGGCAGACCACCCAAGATTTCCTCTGATGCCCAAGGGAATATTTGTCGTAAACGCCTATCAACTCGGCCAAGTTGAGTATGTCCAACCATTGATTTTTCATCTAGAATGAGAAGTTGAACCCTTCTCCAACAAGTTTGAGACCATTGTAATGAAGACTCTCCTAGTTGCTGAAACTCCTTTCCTTCCTTGACAGGAATAGACAAACCAAAGTTGACTGTCCACCCACGGATTCCAAATGCAGAAATTCCTGTTGGAGCAAGGCGGACAACAGGATCCTTTCCTTGAAGTTCATCTCTGAACAATTCACGGAGTGCAGTTGTTATAGCCCAGATAAGGAATGATTTTCCAGTGCCAGCTGTTCCATCTACATTGATACGTAATGGGGGTGGCTTTGGATCTTCATCATTTGTACAAAGCTTCTTGAAATAAGCCATGACCTGAAGAAAGACATCTCTCTGCTCTGCCTTGAGATTGGCATAATCTACTTCTGGAAGAGTTTGAATGTCATCATTAGGAGATTCTTTGACTTGGCTAGTAAGCCACCGAGATGCTTCTTGTATAACTTCAGCAGAAGGAGCACCTTCATGCCAATCATGATCAAGATCCATGTCTCGAAGACCCAAGTTAGGCAAGTTATTTTCCACCACTTGATTTGGAAGGCGTGCAGCTTCTCTCATCCAATCTGCATGATAATCATCCTCCACATCTCCAGGAATGGATTCAGAATCAGATTCATAATCAGAGTCATTATCTTCAGGAGTAGGAAGTGTGTCATTATGGACATGGTGGAGATCCAGACAATAGAGCTGATATGCTTCTTTCCAAGAAGCACAACCATTGAGCAAGTCCTCAGGAGTAGTAAAAGGATGATTGAGAATCATCCGAGCATAACAATATTTTTCATAGTCATCCTCATGTTCAGGATTAGGACGATATCGTGGCCAAATATTGACAATATATGGCTTAGCCCCTCGACTGCCACATTTGTAAACTTGTTTTCCTCTCCAATCCCAGTGAGTAACAAACTCCAATAGAGTGGTATTAGCAGCAGGATTGGGATGATTTGGACGTTGTTTGTATCGCTCTATAAGTCCAACTCGAGTAGATTCTGAGCGCTGAAAGTCTAGTCGCTCATTTGCATCTGGTGAAACGCAAAGAGAACAATGTTGTCGAGAAGATCGAGTGAGTTGGCAGCCAAGCAAGATATGACATGTCTCTTGAGCAGAGATATCACGTTCAGCAACAAAAGAAGAGAGCATTTTTTGATATGCTACTCCAGCGGCATCACTATCTTGCAAATGTGATATAGCGGTTTGCAAAGATTTTTCATAAGAGGTGGAAGATGATTCGCCTTTGCTAGCATATTTGGCAACATATGCAATAACTGCCTCTTTGTTGATTACAGGACGGAAGTCAATATTAGCTCTCCATCCCAAAATAAATCCAGGATTATAAGAGTTGAGAAGAGGATCATTTCGACGGGTATGGAGTTCAGCAAAATCTCGATTAGCTTCTTTCACATATGCAGAAGCCTCTCTACACTCCTTTGGAAAGCCAAAACGACAAAAGGTTTCATCTGATCCCTTTTTCCGACGTTCACAGTAGCCAGCTGTGCATTGAGTATGTCGTTGCAAACGGTTGAGCATTTCAGCCAACTTCATCTTAGTATCCTCCAAGGTGTTGAAGAGACAAGCAGAAGGATGAACTGCAGCAGGTGGACGTGATTGATCAGGATGCCAAGTTGATACATGTTGATCCCAAAAGTCAATGAAATTTTGTAAGTCAACAGGATTAGACGTATCCAATGAATCAATTTGAGGTGCATCTTCAAACCACAGAAATCCATGAATGTGACTGCTTCCACGATGCTGCCATTCATATCGCCACCAGTAGTCTTTTATTGTGAACTTGGGCTTGACATAATACTCAAAAAAGATTTCCCATCTCTTTTGAAAGTAATAAGCAGCAATGGCAGGATTTTTGTTAAGATCCTTCATACGTGTACGATAAGCTGCTGCATCCTCTCCTTGTTCAGAATCATAATTAGGCATGTGCTGATGCATATCAGGCCACTGTATATCAGCTGATGATGCAGTAAAGAAGACATGTGGAGATCCACAATCTGGTGATCGAATTTGACTGATGAGTTCCTGCTGAGATTTCATCCAGAATGGCTTAGACTCTGGAAGTTTCTCAGCAGCATGTGAGATACGATTGGCCAGAGTATGAGCATCATTTGAATCTATCATCTCGCGAATATCTTCAACTGTTAGGTGGCAATCCTCCTTATGAGTAGTCAAGTACCATTGTGATGCTTTTTTGGCTTTTTGTTGCATAGCAGTGTTCAAAGCCCAATAACGAAAGCGAGGGTGTCGAGCAAAGTGGCCACCATCCAATCAAATGAGATGTGCTGCCCATTCCTCCATGGTTACATCTATATCACGTATATCAGAGATATCTCCTTCTCCAGTGCAAAAGAGAGTTGGAAATGCATCAACTGCAATGCCTCGTGTTGTATATTCATTGATAGGAGTACCCCAGACATTAGGCATAGTCAGGATTATAGGATCATCATTATTGAAAACTGCATTATGCAATTGGTGGATTTCAGGATTTTGGTCATTGACATTTCCTTGAGCAGCATTTTGCAGTTGCTCCATTTCAGTCTCTCGTACATGCATATTCGGAATAAATCCACGAGAAAAAACAGGTTCCTGAACATTTTCAGAGGCATTATCTGTTTCTTCTGATTCTGGTGGTCCAGCTTCTTGAGCTGTAGGATCCTCCAACTCCTGTTGCTCAACCGTGTGCAATCTATCATGGACTAAGCCATCTATAGGAAGCTGCTGAAGTTGCTGATAGTCAATGATAACCCCATTGTTACGAAAAGTTGGATGATGTTCATGGAGATAGTGGAGCCAAGCTTCAATGTGATTGCGGCGAACACGGAAATCCTCATAAACAGCCAAGTTTGTTTGTGGTTCAACACCTGCACGTCGCATAACAATAATGTCGCATTCCTCAGGAAGCAGTGGAAGTTTCTGATGAAAGATTGTATTTTCTCGAGGAAAGTTGCAGATATGCCCAGTATATTTGAATTGGCCACCACGAACTTGCCAAAGTTGAATTAATGCATGAACAGGAGAAATGAGCATTTCTTCCATTTGTGTCAGCGCAGGTAGATGACTTGGATAAACTCCAGGATACATTTTATTTGATGCTTGGTATTTCTTGCTCTTTTGACATTTTGCACAGGCTCCATCAATGATCTCGAGGTCAAACCACTTTTCATGGCATAGATTACATTTCTCCATTTTGATATCCATAATTCGTGTGCGCACATCATCCAACATATGTTTATCTTCAGCTGAAACTGCAAGTTCTGAGAGAGGATTTTGAACAGGAGATGCAGGAGGAGATGCAGGAGGAGATGTGGGATGATCTGGAAGTAAAGGATCTGCTGGTGGATGTGATGCATGATTAGGAGGATGTGAGAGGTCTGGTTGGTCCTGAGGATGGGCATCTGCAGGTTGTCGTGCAGCTCGCTGACGACTTTTGCGCTTTTGTAATTTACAATGATTACAAATTGATGTTAGACCAAAGATATCTTTTGAAACCCAGTGACGATTTGAGGTACACCATAATTTGGTAGGATTAAGAGGATGTTCTTGACATGCATGTGTTCCTACATGACGTTGTAAACCTCGAAATCGAGCACCATTAACGATTTGAGCTGGTATATGACGTTCAAAAAGAGACATGGGAAATGGCTGTGGTGAAGGTATAGGTATAGAGGGCGGTACTGGTGTAGGACCAAAAACATCCTTGGTGACAGTAACACCTTCAGTTTGGAGCACATCCAAAAAAAGACGTTGAGGATGAAATTCAGGCATTTCTACATCTCCATTGGGTTCATGTAACAACTGAACATGACTGAGATGTTGGACATGTAGAGAAGGAGGAGTAGCCGGAACTGTAATACGGGCTCTCTTTGTGTGATTCTCACATGTAACTGGAGTAGTAGGGGTGCGTTGACTGTTTGAACGATGACCAGTATTTCTAGGAGTATAGGGAGCTATTATTTACTCAAATTAGAAAAATTCACAGAATAAGCCATGAAAAAACTTACGACTGCCACTACGTGTACGTGGAAAAGGAAATCCAGGAGCAATCGGAGAATTGGTAGATGTTGAGGGAAAGGGCACAGAGTTTGAAGAAGAAATGGATGTACCCGCAAGAATTTGTGATATAGTATGTGGATTAGCAGTAGGAGTTAGTTGAAATCGAGAGGGACCAGCACCAGCTGGTTGAGGAGGCATAACTAAATTTGGGCCTACAAAAAGATTAGATATATCTTCAATATATAGATATTGCCTATACCTAAGATATCTGACATCGCCTCTGAGAATGGAAGAGGAGAAGGAGTAGGTGGAGGCGGAGAGGGACCTAAAATTATATATAAAATCTTTGAAATGAAAATATAAGTAAAAACGACATACCAAAAGTTGGTATTTCTTTTTGTTTTCCTTTCTTGCGTTTATCAGCTTTACGCTGACGATCTCTAAGCCGTTGAACACGGGCATATTCTGGGTCCTTCGAAATAATAGTAGGCATATTATAGAATGCCCTTTTGCAAACACAGAAGTCTAGTGAGACAACCAACAGATGATGCCAAGAGAGCCAGAACCAGAGTCCCAGAAAGCTAGAACAGGTGTTGAACCTGTGTCCCCTGATCTTCTACTTAAGATTTCCAGGACTTTGACACGCCGCAAGACAGTGTTCAGGTAAATAGCTTATAGCAACTCCGCCACACCCCTTTTCTGCTAGGCAGGTGGAAGTGTGAATGGAGGCAGTAAAAGGTACTGAAAGCTACTGACACCGCTGAGTGAGAGAGGTCACGTCCCAAAAGTTTGAGTGAGCAAAGTCACGTCAAGCAATCAGGAATCTCAGCAAACTAAGACTGAGAGGTTGGACTTCACTAAATGCCAATTTGGCAACCTCTTAGAGCGCTATATAGGTGACTATATAGTCAAAGTCTAGGCTTCAAAAGCAGAATATACAGAGCAGTCTCAGAAGTAGTAGTAAGCCCCAATTAGCCAGAGAAGCACACGTTGTGATAGCCAGATGACAGCGCGCGTCAATTTCTGTTGATAGAAGCACTTAAGGTTTGACCAAAGTTGACACTCCGCCGGCAAGAAGCGGATGCAGAGGCGTGCGCGCGTCAGAGGCAAAATTCCCACAACCCAGACAAAAGCCTTTAAAAATTCCCACAACCCGGACAAAAGCCTTTAAACTAAACACGCCCAAATTCATGCTCGCTGACAAATCAATTACATTTTGGGTCGGTACCTATACAGTGGGGAGCAAGCTCCCAAATTAAGAGGCCCAGCCGGCCAAACC
>JAGGAS010009453.1:12269-23940 GCA_017657355.1 Termitomyces sp. K1Ac | reverse complement strand
GTAAGCAACCAATTGGCCCAGCTCAACCTTCAATTGATGCTGAGGTGTGATAAAATTCAGGGTATACATATATTCAATGTGCTGAATAGGTTCCCCCACAGTAAGAGTTACAATAGCAACAGCTTGGGCCTTTCTTCACCAAGAACCACCGCTTCTACAGGTATTGAGAGGCTACAGAAGACAGTATAGACGCGTTGTTGTGCATGAGGAACGTGTCTGATTGGATTTGTGACAGGTGTGACTTTTCGCGTTGTGTAGGTTCCCACACATTTTGCACATATGGTAAATATTTGGCAATTTGTGATTGACCGGCCAAATATATTTTTTGCGAGTTACCGAACTAGCCCTAAGGGGTGGCAAATGCTTCAAGACAACTTCAGTTGAACCGTTCTGAGGAGTCAAACATATTGTCTCCAGACGATTGTGGACACGGAAGAAGCGATCGTAGGCCTTAGCCAGCTAGGACTCTTCGTGTGGAGACGGCGAAGGTAGGGCCAATTGGCTGCCTGGAGAAGGTCATCCATCTCTCGAAGGTTCGGCTCGGCCAGATAACGATACAAAAAGGTCTTCAAGTGCCGGACTTGCGAGTAGGATTTGAAATTTGATGGCTTGATAGGTATGAGATATAGGGCAACACGCAAAGCGATCGATTTGTATGAGATTGGGAAGCAAGGCTGAGGTTGGCAAATCAACTACTGAACTATAAAGATGAGCGGGCATTACGTGAATCCAAATCAATCTTATCAACTATTTTATCGCCGAACGGCCTGTTCATTGTCGAGAAATTACGGATAGTCTTTGTTCTACTCACGTTCTGATAATAACATAGAAATAAGTGTGTGAGCTTCGAGATAGAAGATGCGAAAAACCATTTGAACAACCTCTTTTGGCATATGCATGCTCTTTGAATGATACCAAAACTTTGATATTACATCTACATACGCTTCTACGGTCAGAAGCGTGAGTTAAGCTACATATGTTACAGGTAACTCCTAAGAATCATGATTTCCATGTGTTATGACAAGGATATATGCATTACGTGACATAGGCCCAAAAGAAACTGATCGTGGTTCCGGACCAGGATACATGAATGGGTTTAATTGGATAGTGAAGTTGTCTTTGGGTGTTTGAACGATGCGTCGTTTCTCGACCGTGTTCAATTGCACCATCGGCCAGTGATAGAGTTGTAACCAATCAAGTCGGCGAAGTAAAGCCCGTATAGTTATGTGCAGCGAGGATTTAAGACTCGCTGTGATTGCCAGGGGTATGGAGAACGCACGAGATGCGAGGATGATCGAGCGCCACTCATAATACTCGGGCGGACTAACATTCAATGCAATCAGGGCATCAGGCTTTTGGCGTTGAATGGATGGCAAATCGGACGGATTCAAGTAGGAAGAAGAACCAGAGCGGCAGAGCTCTACACGAATTGTTCCTCCTCCAGCCACCTTAGGTGCAGAATATGTATAAACAAACGGGCGAGATGCAAGACAATGCGGTTTGGATTGCGCTTTTTCAGTGAGTGCAGAGACACCAGGTCCAAATAAAACGAGATCAAGATCTGTGTTAGGGAGAAGGAATGCTAGTTCACCAAAACTTCACGGACTCACTCAGTTAACAGGACAACAAGGACAAAAACTTAATCTCACATTGGTAAAAAATCAAGTTCTACCTCCACATCTAGAAGATGAACTGTCAAGTGTCGTCTCGAAGCTGATGAAGAATCGAGCCCGAGAAGGTGTAGAAGACGATAAACTGAAAGCGGGTGATGCAGAAGCAAAACTGCGGGAGAAAGCAAAGGCAAGTTACGCCACGCATAGTACTCCTGCCAATTGCGCACGGGAAGTGACGCAGGCATAGGAGGTTTTGCGACTCCTTTATAGAAAGCATCGTGGTCCAAGCACGGAAAACCTATCTTCATTCTCCACCCATCTTGAGCCTTTAAATGTTCTTCTTCGAGTAGGAGAAAACCGAACGTATATTCAGGATGATCGCCGCAACACGGACTTTCGCTCCACCATCCATACTCACGTCCGGATCCATAGATCCCCATATATATGCGTAGTACCTCCATGTTAAACGTCTTGTCAACTTGTGGCCTCGCCCACGGAAACTGTTCGCTAATTTTGGTCATCTCGGGCCAGTGTAACGAGGAATCCTGTTAGTATCAATCGCTTGTAGTATCAAACCAGGTTCAAAAGACTCTGTACATACCTTGAAGTCTTTACACTGGATGCGATGTGGCTCTATTATTTTACCATCTGGCATTATTTGACCCTCCCAGTCCCGTGTTGCGCACTGCCACCACAAGATAAAATAGAAGCTATTAGACTTGTACCGAAGCTCTTAAAATGTAATGTATTTTCACTTGCTGATCACAATAGATAGCGACTTTGCATTTCGAGCACCTCAAAAAATTCTTAAAAATATCAATATTAATTTCTTATATTGTCTGAACACATACCTCCGGGCCTTGCGACTTACCACAGGCATGGCATATAGGGTTTGCAATGATGTCGGCAGCTTCACCTTGTTCCATCTCCCTCATTGCCTGATGAAAAAGCTCAGCATGATTACCATCATGCATCGTCATCGACATGAGAGGAAAAGATTCTGAAATCAAGCTATCAAAAAAAAAGAACCAAAAAAAAAACAAGATAGAGATGGCAAGCTCGAATTCAGGATGGTAAAAATTTGGTAAAAATGGTAGCTTTTGAGATGGAGAGTTTGCTTGAACGGAGTTATTACATACAACCCCAGTTTCCAACTCCGCATTCCAAGTCGGCAGGATCTGGATTTTGTATGTTCGACCTGGTCAGCTTTTGGCGTTGCTCCTACACTGTTCAAGACAAAAAAAGTCGAAAACCCTGGTCACTGGAATAGTCAAGAAATCTTGTGTGGCGTAACAACATCCATACATATCAGAATTAGAAACCGTCTATTAACCCGAACTGTTGCCCAGTCAGAGGGAAATCAAACGTCATCCAGCATCAAGATTGACACAAACCTTACCCTACAGGCTAAAGGAGGACAAAATAGACAAGAAGAATAACCTTGAAGCCTAACTTAAACCTAATACACAAATGAAAGGAAAGATTTTGGCGCGTGTTGGATGATGAATCTGTGTGGGCTGTCTGTGTAATTGGATGTACGTATGAGCATCGTCTTGAGGAGCGGCAAAATCAAGAGTTGGGTGCAAAACCCAGGGTATATGTGCATAAGCAAGGAAAAAAAAAAGATTATATGGATGGTGAAGTAAAAGTAAAAGTGTCGGGTTGGGCAGGGATCGGGTTCTTTTAATATATGTATCAAGAAAACCAGCCGTTGAAGATGGGAATGAGACGCGGTAAGGAAAGCGTCATTGAACATCGAACGAAAACGATCGTGAACAAAGAGGAAGGAGGTAATGTAGGGGTAGAGTCAGAGATAAGAAAGTCGAACCTGAACCATTGTCATAAGGGGCGTCACGTCACATTGCATCATGTTCACATCATAACACACATCGCATCACATATGGACCATGATAAGGGACGGCAGCATAAGGGACGACGATGGTAGCCAAGGGTGCTTACAACGCGATCATTCATCAAGGGCTGCTGGGATCGTCCGAGTGCAGCGGACTAGGTTCGATGGGCGTTGGAGCGCGGGAGGGCAAGCGCGAGGGGGTTCGGGAGGCGTAGGGTGATCCATACGGTGCCTGATTGTACCGCGATGTGTCTAGCATCTCCCCGAATCCATCCGTGTTCGGGTTCGAACTGGGAGGCTTGATCCCGAGGGCAGAAGCAATGGCCAATGAAGTTGAGGATTTCTTGCGCGAGAACTGACCAAGGATAGGCTCGTCAGGTGCGATAGGGCTCCCTGGGAAAGTACCCTTCTCGGATGTTCGGGTGAGGGTGATGATGGGTTCCTTATCGGCGGGCTGGTTGTACATCCATGTAGCGGAGAGAACGGTAGAGGCGCCGATGATGAATGAGAGAGTGATATGGAAGTCGAAGAGGAAGACGGAAGCGAGGAAGGAAAGGACGATGGACAGACTTGTGGCAAAACCTTTTAGGATGTTGTCGGAGTACTTGATGACGACCGCGGTTATGAGGCCGCCGAAGACCTGAATGGCAACGGTCGCCCAGGCCCAAGTACCGAAGTTACGGAAAAGGTCGGACAAGAAGCCTTGGGAGTCTACAGACTTTTCCGCATAAAGGATCGGCAGGAGAGCGGGGATGAGGGAGAATAGGGAGAGTTGAACGTTTCGTACCCAAAGGTCCGCGCGCGAGTTTTTGAGTACCATCTCAAAATACACTCCAGCTAAGCCCGAGGTGAAGCACGCCGCGGTAACGGCTCCGAAGCCTTTCATCGGATTCATGACGTGCACGTGCTGGTATTCTTGTGCACTACCAACTGTTGTGGATTTAGGTCTCGAGTCCCCACTGGAGGTTTGTATTTGAACGATCGCGACACCGATAGCGAGGAAGAAGAGCGAAAGCCACTTTGTAGAACCAAGTTTCTTGCGAAGAAGCGCGACAGAGAAGGCGGCGGTTGTAAGGATCTTCATTTGATACGTCACTTGGAAAGTGGCTACTGGAAGGTTGCTGATTGCGACGAACTGGAGTGAATTCTGCACGACGTAGAGAATAGCGGGAATGGAGAGTTTCCAACAATCTCTGCTGAAAATCTCACCACACACCGTCCAGAACGGACGGGTACCGGGGTAGGGAAGAGAGCAAATGATGCCCCAAAGGGACTTGCGGTGCCATGGCACCTCGACCACTTCTCGTGTTCTCGAAAGCGCAATGAGGAACGATATTGTGCCTTTTAGTATTTCATTGAGGAAAACGGCAGCAGCAGGGGAGTATGCCAACGAAGGCGGAGTCGAGACACGTGAATAGTGCATCACGATAGAGAGTGCTGCGTTTTGAACGGCTAGAGTCACCAATCTATATAAGATCTAGTCTTGAGAATTCTTTAAGCAAAGAGGACGAAAGACAACGCACGAAACATATTTGATTGGGATGCCACATATTTTCGGTCCATCATCCTTCGGATTGAGATGACTGGTCGTGAAACCCTTGTCCGCCAATGGGAATGTGGCAGAAGGCAACAAAGGCGAGAGTCGGGGCGAAGACTGGGGAGATGGAACAGAAACACCCAGGGACGACGACGAACGTACTATCGGGGGAGTGCGATAGTGCATTTCAGGGGACGGTGGGTTCGATAGCGTTGGGATAGCGGCAGGATTGCGTGGCATGGATCTGGGATATGCCATAAGCGAGCACGTCGACGTTGGATATTATATATCTCTGAAAAGGCCACGACATTGTGAGCTTAAAAAGAAAAATGGTACGAGAACGTAGGCACACCAGGAGTGGTTATGTAAAATAAGAATATAAAGGACCAAGAGAGGGCACAACGGGGGATGCGCTGTGGAGGAAGCGGAAGCTGGAGGACGTCGGAGGCAAGAACTTGGTCAGTGTTCACAACACTGATTCCGGTCAGGGCTGTCAAAAAATCTATTCACCCGGAAACTTATTCAATTCATTCCCACGTGGACGTCTCATCAAGGCTTCGTTTATGAAATCTAAGGTACTTCTATCCACAACTACAGTAATGTACATAAACCCTGTAAGCCTCGTTTCATTATTGTTGAAACTCTTTGCGAGGAGGGATATTGGCTATGTACATATGTATGTATGTAACACCATAGGTGCGAAGGCTGTCCGGCGCAGCGGGATTATTGTCTACATATCCCCGTCGGTCAGCTTATGATAGGAACGTCAGACGTCGTCGGAATCTGTAAAAAGCACATGAGCTCTGTACAACTAATTGCTATCAGGGTTGTGTGGCGCCTCAGCCTCGCCTTTACCTCTCCATCCACACCCATCCATCGTAGCCTGATCCACGCCGTTCAAAAACAGCAGGAGGACACGACGCCCTGAAAATTTTAGGGTTCTCGCCAGTGGCGAAATGGGGTGCGTGCCTTTACCAGGATTTTCTTCATCGGCGCACACACAACCCTAACTGCTCCGATATATATAAAAAACCAAACTCACAACTCAGTGCAGCCAAATCGGCGTAACGGGCGCGGAGAAGATGCATGTATATTGAAGGAAATCGACGGGACTAGTACGAGGTCAAGAAACGAACAGGATAAAAATGTGAGAAAGCCCCAGGTGATCTCGCGTCCTGGCCCCTCAACCAAAGGGAGGAGCAATCGGCATAGATTGTTTTTGAGCGTCTCCTCCTGTTACAGAGCTATTCTTCAACGTTTGTCTGGACCATCCATCCTTGTGCACACGAATGCGCTGCCAAAAGTGGCCGAGGACAGGATGGTAATTTGGACGTCGTGAGGTTTATCCGAGAAAAATGTTGCTTGTGACTTTTATATGTGCACGGACTTTGCCGAGCGGAGATTGTAAATTTCTCAATGACAGAAATTGACAAAAACAGCGAGCAAGGATTCGAAACACTGGCTGGATGGCAGCGCAAACAGTGGCGGCTGCTCCCAAAGCCATTTTCCATCCACCTGCCTCACAGTTTGCAGAGCTACTACGGCGCTCCAAGTTTGCTTCCTATGATCCTGCTATTCGACAAACCTACCAAGCGTCTCCAGGCAACGCTCATCGCGGCGACTGGGGTGTAAAGCGACCAATATCCCTACGCAGAAGAAATGCGTTCATTTCGCTCACCTCTTTCGAGCACCATGCTCATTTCACCGAATGGAACCATGCCGAGAACCAAGTTCGATTCATCCGCCGGATAGAGGAAATGGGAGGGAGGGCAGAGATGTATAAAACCACGCCGTGGTACAAGTCGTTGGGCATTGCCAGGAGCGAACCGCCGATTGACTCTGACATATGCCCGGGGGAGGTCGACGAGCTTTTAATCACAATGGTGAAGAATGAAGTCCAAGAACCATCGGCGGAGCCTCAGACAAGGCTACCACTGTCAACGCGACTCACAACAAATGGGAAACCGAAGGCGGAAAGCACAGCACAAAGTACAGTGCAAAACACGAAGGAAGTCGAGACGGTGAATCTTCATTCTCTAGGGAGGCGCGGTTCAGGTGCTTACGGAACACAGAGGGAAGACCCGCCTAGAGACGTATACAAGAAGGACATTTTCACCGCACATAACATCCACGCCATGTCGAAGCGCGAGTTCAAGCGCTACCTGCGTTCCTTGCGCACCCAGCGTTCCGAGTTTCAGAAATTCATAAATGAAGAGGAAAAGATCAAGGAGAAAGACCTCTTCGTGCTCGCGGAACAGGAGGATGACATCTACTACCGCCGATTCTTACAGTCGCAATTGCGCAAGGAGTACATGGACTACGGTAGCAAAAAACTCGAACCGCAACCACACCCGAACGGTGCACTTCTATACACTGCACCCACCTCGTTGGAGAGGGTGTTTTGGACGCAGGCCAAGCCAGGCTTTTATCTCAACCAGGTTGTTGAAACAGTCGATCGAAACAGTGACAACAACAAGCTCGAGGGGAGGATATCCAATGGCAGGGCTACGAACCATGTCGTCAGCTTCGGTGGGATGACCGCCCGCGTTGGCCACGAAGCTGTTGTTGGGAAGAAGGTACTTCTCGACAAGACTAAGGAGGAAGGCGTCACGCAGGAGGATATCGAGATGAGCATCATGCAGCTGAAAGTGGACCCGCAACACGATATCATGATCAAGCAACTTCCGCGCACTGTCGGCAACAAGCCTCAGGGTCTCAAGGCCGTTCAATTGGACCTCAGACTCGTCAAAGAAACTGAGCTTATGTCATGGAAGAACCCGTACCCTCCTGGCAGTGCACAATACATCACAATGGATCCGAATGGTCAGAGGATCGACGTGAGAAGTCTGAACAATCCTCCCATCGAAAATCGGGTGAGTACTCCGCACCGTTTTAGCGGTAAAAGAGGGACAACGGCGGATCTACTGTCCACGCTTAGCGGGCTAGTGAAGAAAACAGGCCCAGAGCGGGAGTTGTGATAAATGTCACAATTAGTTTATATCGAAATAATTGTTGCGCCTGAAAATCATCTTGATGTATAGACTCCATCGAAGCTGAAACTTTTGAGTTCAAAGGAGATCAAATACTTTTGGTATGTCAATCTAGACTATGGAGTAACAAGCGCAAGGAGTGTTTTAGCCAAGTCTCCACCGTTTTCCACCAGCGCCTTCTCCGCCTGTGGTCGTGCAATCTCAAATTCCTGGACCTACATTATAAATATGAGTCAAAATAGACACCTGGAGAAAAAGAACACAAACAATCAAGTCTACGTCGTCGCGCTTGAGCCCAGCAATAGCCGGGTCCTTCGTTGCCTTAGCAGGCGCCTTATCCAGAAGACCACCCGCACGAAAAGCTTCCTCCATTTTGCCCTTGGAATACGAGAAGCCGTCGGCAAACTGTACCAGAAAAGCTCTCGTAAGGTTATATACTGAGTGCAAATAGTTGATTGACGTGCGTTTACAATAACTTCAGGCTCTGGACGCCCATTGCTTCGCGACATAGTGGTTAGTTGGGAGTAGGTAGTAATTTAAAGTTAAACGCCATCCAATGATCGGAGTTGGGTAGGCCACGTGATGGACGCGCTTGGAGCTGCTTGGAACCTAGTTGGAGGCGTCACTGACGGTCTACTTCAACTTTCGCTCCAAAGCCTCAAGGCCTTAAGTTAAACTCTTCGGATGAAAGTCTCAGTAAACTCAACATCGAGTCGTCGACGAGAACCTAGACCTGAGCCCATGATAACACATTCAGACCGTTTTACTGGTGAAGGTACCTCAATTTCAAAAAGAATACAATCGGAACTGGAACAATGACTAGGTATTGAAGTACTAGGTAAGTACTAGTACACAAAAAGAATGCCAGGTGCAACGTTTGAGGTCAAGCACTACCAACCGCATGCCTTGAATATCCCGGTGGTGGCTCGTTTTCGACCTTCTCCACCCAATCAGACTTTAGCTGTACTTCTAGTCGGTCGATCTCCGCCTTCATTACCTGGTCCAACCATCTGGATTCATTGGATAAACTCCCAAACATATCCATGTTCTCGTGTTGTGCTAGACGAATTTCCGAACTTCTGATGCTGGCCAAAGACGATTGGTTGCGAGACTCAAGCATCCTCGTCCCTTCTCGTTGTTTGCTGATGGGAGTAATCGCCTCCATGGCTCCGGTCTCGGTGTCTCCGGGGTTACCACTGGAGAAGAATGCAAATGGCATCAAAACCGGATCTTTCGAGGGCTTGGGCTTGTATACAGCCGACGAAAGACTCTCCATTGTTCTGCGACGGCCCAAGGCGTAGGCAAGAATGATGATGATGATAATCAACATGACACCACCTATGACACCACCAGCGATTGCTCCAGTGAAAGTTTTGTGGGCCGTATTGTTGTATTCGGTTCCATTGTCATTTTCTGACGTGCCTGTATCATCATGGCTGAACAAAGACGAGGAAGCTGGAGGGGCCGGGGTCGTCATGGATGTTGATGTGTGTATCTTCGATGTCTTGCCGATGATACTAACATTGTGCGATGGGCTGGGCAATGAAGAAGGGATTGTGCCCAAGAATGAGGGTGTTGGGGAGGATTGTGTAAAGGTAGTACTCCCAGAAATGATCTTGGCAATTGTATGGGCAGCTACAGTTACAACAGGTAACACCTTTGTTGTTGAGCTTGGTTGTGAGGCTATATCTACCCCATCGTCGTATCTGCAGAAACAGTGAGGCTACATCACTTCACGGAAAGTGGATACATACGTGTAGATTGCATAGTCAAAATTTATGAACGACATAGTTTGGTAGCCATCGGCAGAGATCAATAGTTCATGGTCAATGTTAGCCAAATCAGTTACTGAGTACACAAGAGCATTATATTGATAGTCTGGTCTTGAAGTGGGGGTATGGTGAAACGATCTGGAATTCTGTCCGTCTAGGATAAAGTCGCAGAAAGTTTCAGTCCAGGCATTTGAAATGTTGTTTGCCAGGATGAAGTATACATAGATCGCTGTGCCTATCGTGGCGCGACATCAGCCAAGTAATCTATAGCATCAATGGCAGATTTCTTCACCTTTGAAAGCAATCTGGACAGACCGTGGACCACCTCCAACAACATAGGTTGCTGCGTGGTAAGTTTGTCGAAAAGCGGGACTGGCGGAAGGTAGAACATTACAATGAGAAGGTGGACAAGAGGTGTCATCCCAATCGCCATTCGGGGTATAGATAGGCCTTGAACCGGTTACAGAATCACCATATGTATCATCAATTGTCCGATTCGATGGTGATGCGTCCACCCAACCACATTGAAACAGAATGAATAATTGCCAGAGCAGTTGCAAGACTTGGATCATGAAGGTGAGAGTCAGAGGATAAAGCTAAGAACCGATGTCCGGGCAAGTCACGGTGATGATATAGGCCACATCAAAATATCGGGGTTGATTCTCACCATGTCCGACTGATTTTCACCGTTGTGACAAGCGGGTCTCCATGATAACAAGAAAGGACGAGAAGAACTAGTGAGATCATGGACCAACTTGAGAGGCTAGAGCTAACGCTTTTGTGGCGTGATGCCATCAATTTGTCGGATTCCATCCAAATTCCATTTCCGTACTAGCGGATTTCATTTCCGACAGGCGAAAAAGTTGGAACAAGTCAGACGGTCCTTAACATTGGACCAATATTTAAGTCGCGAATATAAATGGCTCAACGTATGATTAGGGTGACACTTCTTATGTTGAGTAACTGTACTGTGAATGAGTGAGTGTATACATTTATGAGTTACTGCTTTTGTGACTGACCGTGCTATGCCGTGATTCGATGATCAATCTGGATAAATTCTGTCTTGCCCCTGGCCTAAATACTACTACGAAGTAATTTGCCGGGTATCGTGCGTCTCAGAACTCAGATGTCAGACAACTGTGAGTAGGATATATCATGTGAATACGATTGAACAGAGCATATGACCAAAGCATATATTTAATATAGATTACAACCGAACTACGTGAGTTGTGAGTATGTAGTACTGGAATCAGGTGTTCGTGCGCGGACCACACCGGTTTGAATCACTGACAACAATAACCACTGAGATGAACAGACCAAAATATAAAGGATAGCTGGAAACGGGGACGGGAGCGACAAATGCGACGCTCTGAGAGGTCAAGTATCAACCACATTCTTCGAATATCTTGGTGGTGGTGACTCTACCCAATAATCATCTTCGAGCTGCGCTTCTATTTGCTCGATCTCTGGCTTCGTTACCTGATCCGATCCGCTGGACAGATCGCCTGAATGATCCATATTCTGGTGCTTTGTCACGGTTGAAAGCATTTCTGAACTTGTGACATTGGACAAAGACGATTGGTTGTCTCGCGGTCTCGTCTCCTCTCCTTGTTTTCTGATGGAGGTAAAGAGTGGCATCACCCCTGGCTCTAGGGTTCCGGTCTCAATACTTGGGTTATCAGAAGAGGAGGATGTAAACGGCATCAAAATGGGTTGTGTGGGCTTGTGCACAATTGATGAAAGACTCTCCACCCCTCTGCGACGACCCAAGACATAGGAAATGATGATGATGAGAATCAGTGCGACACCGCCTACAACCCCTCCAGTGACTGCTGCGATGAGAACTTTGTGTGCCGTGTCACTGTTATCGGCACCGCCATCGTTGCTCGATGGACTCGTTCCGCTGA
>JAGGAS010009453.1:0-12207 GCA_017657355.1 Termitomyces sp. K1Ac | reverse complement strand
GACTCGTTCCGCTGAACAAAGATGAGGAAGCTGGAGTGGCCGTACTTATTGATGTGTGCGGTATCGATGCATTGCCGATACTACTACTAGCATTGGCCAATGAACTGGGCGACGAAGACTCTGAGATCGCGCCAATCGAAAATGATGGTGTTGGAAACTCAGATTGGGTGGAATCAGCAGCCCCAGACTCGATCTTCTTGGCGGTTGGAAATACAGTCACAACAGGCAGTAACGTACTTGTTCTTGAGCTTGGTTGTGAGGTTATATCTACCCCATCATCAAATCTGCAGAGGTGGTGAGCCCAACTTCGTCGCTTTTGCAGGAAGGCAATGCATACGTGTACACTGCATAGTCAAAATTCATGTACGACATAGTTTGGTAGTCATTGGCGGAGATCAATAGCGTATGGTCGGTGTTAGCCAAATCAGTCATTGAGTACACAAGAGCATTGTACTGATAGTTTGGGCTTGAAGTGGGGGGATGGTGAAACGATCTGGAATTCTGTCCGTCTAGGATAAAGTCGCAGAAAGTTTCAGTCCAGGCATTTGAAATGTTGTTTGCCAGGATGAAATATACATAGATGGCCGTGCCTACGGTACATCTCAGTCAAGTAATTTATACCATGATTGGCAGATAGGAAGTTATACCTTTGAACGAGATCTGTGCTGTTCGTGCGCCTTGTCCAACAACATAGGTTGCTGCGTGGTAGTTTTGTTGAAAGGCAGAAGTGACGGAAGGCAGAACTGTGCAATGTAAAGGTGAACAAGATGCGTCATCCCAATCACCATCCGGGGTGTAGATAGGCCTTGAGCCGGTCACAGAATCACCGTTTGTATCGTCAATTGTTCGATTCGAAGGTGATGCACCCACCCAAGCGCACCGTAAGAGAACTAGCAACTGCAAGAGAAGTCCGACTTGCAAAATCATGAAGGTGGGATTCAAAGCATAAGCGTAGAAATGAGATCTACTTACTGTGCAGGCGAGTGATGGTAGGACCACATCAAGATGTCAGATTTGATTCTCACCATGTGAGACTGGTTTTCACCGCGTCAGCGATCGAAACGGTGCCTATGTTGATGAGAAAGTTAGTTGAGACTTTAGGCCAAGGAACTATGTCTTGGTGGCATATAGGTTCTATTTTCGTAAAGGAATCCATTTCCAGACCGCAAAGGAATTTGAAGTACTCATAGTGAAATTCAATTTGTAAGACGGCTTGACATGAAATGATCAGGAGATGCATCTTACATTGTTTCCTTATCGAGAGAGATAACCTATGTCGCCGTCGTCAAGATCAAAGATGTCGATGAATATCCATCACATCTCGAATATTCCGCCGGCAGTTTGTGAGTGACCAAGGGTGGCGGGTGACCCATAGTAGTACATACATATGTAGCACCAATGAGTCAGACGGCTTGCAGTCGCTTGATCTCGGCTTTCAAAGGTTCACAGCCCGATCAATCGATCATCGATCAAGTCTCGCCGCCGGAAAAACCGCAGGACTCATCTTCCTTTAGCCGTAACTATCTCAAGAAAAAGGTCAATCAAAAAGGTCAATCAATGTCGGTAGCAACCACATGAGAAGATGGGTTAAACCATAAATACTAATGAATGGGATGAATCCATGGCTAGTCCATAATTCCAGGTTATAGATACAAACCAAGAATACTAGAGAACAGCGACATGTGCAGCAAGGATAGATCAGATAGGATCTGACCAGTCCGTGAACGAACCGGGGGCAAGTAAGTGCGACACTTACAAAGTCAAGTATCAGCTCTACTCTTGCCTAGAATACCTGGGTGGCATCTCGTATTGCAACCCTTCTGCCCGTTGTGCTTCTGCTTGTCCATCTTCCGCCTCTATTGCCTGGTCCAGGCGTCTCGATAAGCTGGACGAACTGCCTGGCACGTCCATGCTCTGGCGCTGTGTTCGAAGTAATTTTGAAGTCGAAGTGACGTTATCCAATCCTCGTTGTTTTCTGATCGGGGCATGATAGAATGGCATTGCCGCCAGGGTTCTGGTCTCAGTGGAGAAGGGTCTTAATACCGGATGTTGTGTAGGATTGTGTACAGTTGATGAAAGGTTCATCCTTGTGCGACGGTACAGGACATAGGAGAGAAAGATGATGATGAGAATCGAGGCGACGCCACCTGTAACACCTCCAACGATTACTCCGACGGGAGCTTTGTGAGTCATATTGGTGCTATCATCTACCTCGTCATCACATCTGCAGAAATGGTGAGGCCTACTTCATCACTCTCACCCGAAGACGTTACATACGTGTAAACTGCATGATCAAAATTCACGAACGATTGAGTGTGGATGTAGCCGCCGGCGGAGATTAGGAGTCTATGGTTGGTATTCGCTAAACCAGTCTTGGAATACACAAGAGCATTGTACTGGTAGTCCGAGCTCGAGGTGGGGGAGTGGTGAAACGATGCGGAATATTGTCCATCTAGCAAGAAGTCGCAGAAAGGATGCATCACTCCACGAATTGCTCGGTATATAGTTGGGCCTCGAGTCAGTCACGATATCACCGTATGTATCGTCAATTGTGCGATTCGAGGGTGATGCGCCCACCCAAGCGCATTGTAAAAGAATGAGTAAGTGTGAGAGAAGTTGCAAAATCATGAGGATGGGAGTCAACGTAGCTATCGCATTGAAAGCAGAGATAATGGTAGTGAGGGGTCATTCATCATGATTCTCTCTATAGCAATAATCAATGCTAAAAAGCTTATGCCTTGCTGGTCTCCAAGTCGACCTTGATGTATAAGTATCCAAAGAGGTTTGATACTGTAGTGGGAAATTACAACAATTTGCCTGTAATTCTCAAGTACATTGACATACGCAAAAATAAAGGCGGAATTGTCTGATGAACTGCCACCCAATTATAAGTACGGCTGTTTATGCTGGTGCTGTTAGGGTGCATCTCGTGGAAGAAAGCGATGTTCAGGTAAAGGTATAGCTATCAATCTAACTTTCAAGTGGTCGACGTGGTATTCAATAGTACTAGTCAAGCATATACATATCAATAGAATATGCTTCCGAGTGTTGTGAGAGCAATGGAGTAAATTAATTGATACAAGGAATCCAAACGTACTCATAACGATGAGTCATATGTTATCGAGTTCCCCTTGCCCAACCCAATAAAGATGCGTAGAGTCAACGAGAGATCAAGGGAATTGGATGGGCAGATCTCGATTCCGTTCACCAGGTACAACAACTGAATAACTTGGAGGCGGATCGTCTGTAGTACCATGCGCCCATCCAGAATGAAGCTGCGCCTGAAGATACTCAATCTCTCCTCTCATCGTATCCATTTGCTGTTGGATCTGGACGATATATGCCCTCTGCCTTCGCGAACGGCCGAATGACAACGCGGACCGTATACGCGGAGGTCTTTCCTTCGAATCATTCTCTACGCCAACAAGTGTTTCCATTTCGCGTGTAAGTCCCCTGAGTTGGTCCTCGATCTCAGCCTGTCGCATACTCGCAAGAGATGTTGACCCAGTCTCATCGTCTGAGGTAGCACTGCCGGGATAAGCGGGTGGTAAGGTTCGCCGGGGATTGGGCACCGCGTTCACGAATGGCTGCGGTTCTATGAGCGTGCCTTGTGTCAATGCCAATGGCGGCAGTCCTCCAGTTCCGCCTGAATTTCCTCCAGGATACGGATACGACTGAAACGACCTGCGCCTTCGTCGAATGAGGCATAGTAAGAGAAAGACATCGATTCCAAGTATCACAACACCGCCAACAACGCCCCCGACAATGGCTCCAACTGGCACAGAATGCGAATTTCCAGATGAAGTGGGCGTTACTGTTGAAGATTGTTGCTGAACCGCGGAACTTGAAGTGGACGAAGTGGCGGGAGGAGTATCGTCGAAACTATAGTCAGTCTAAGATGATTTAGTGCTATCAAGGCAACAACAGATGCACGAACGTGTAATTTGCATAGTCAAAACTGGTAAATAAGTGGCGATCAGCTCCAGAGGTTGATATGACTAATGTGTGGTTTTCGTTGGGGAGGTTGTCGGTTGAAAACGCAAGAGCGTTGAATTCAAATTCTTTACTTGAGTTCGGAACGTGATGGAATGTGGAAATCAGCTCGCCATCAAGAGTAAAATTGCTGAGCGTCTCGGTAGTGACTCCATCATTGACCGTGTTAGCAAGGATGAAGTACACATAAACTGCAGTGCCTGCAGGTGATTTTGACTCGGCTTTGCTGGAAATGAAGTGACTTTTGGAACGTACCATGAAATGAGAATTGTATGGACATAGAAGGAAATTTTTCTTGCATGTAGGTCAAGGCAGAATACGTTTTCTTGAACACATCATCCAGAGGAGGCTTTATCGCACATCCGCCACAATCTGGATGTTGCCATATGTCAGGAAGATATACGGGTAGTGCTCCGGTGACCAAATCGCCCAACGTATCGTCTATGGTTCGATTTGTGATAGCGGCACGAATTAAAGGCGACAAGAGAAGGGGTAGAAGCTGGAATATCATTGAGTACATCTAAAGAGACGAGAAACACAAGGTGAGCGCTGCTGGAGCTTTGGCACAGCACTGGGCAGTAAGTTTAAATTTCCCAGTGGTTGTGTCATCCAAACGTGATTTCGAACTGAGTTCTGTCAACAAAAGATCGTTTCGAATGGCAACGGTTCGATGATTCCGTCTTCTCCGACAGGGTGGAGTAAACTTGACAGTTGATGGATACAGTACAGGTATGCATTAGATCAGCCAATTGTAACGAAGTGAAGCTAAAGCCATGAAAGATGGGAGGTGCACTGCGGGCTCTGATCATGATGCTTGCTGAGTTGCAAAAAGTGATAAGAATACCCACCACGTGTTAAAGACAATTGTTCGTTTGGTCCCGCCGCTGCCTCGACGTTCGTTTTTTCTGTACCAGTACTTACTACTTACTTATGAGTGAGGACGGGGATGTGTGTGGCTTGCGGTGTGACTGACCTTGAAATTTAAAGAGAATAAGTATGCAAAAAACGTCCATTGGCACTGCGTCGGATAAGTACATATACGCACAATGATGTGCCCGAACAGTACCATGTACAAAGTACAAGGGCTAAAAGGTACACAACAACACTGCCTTCGTGCAATCGGCTAATCTGAATCTGCATGTGTAACGTATTCCTGCTTTGGTGGCCGTTTTTGACTCTCAACCTTTTACGATGTACGGCGGATTCGTTCCGCCCAGACTTAAACTGTATGTTCGGAGAATCGTCGAATTGCTATAGGGAATATGGAAAAAGAAAAAGAGTTCGATTCCGATTCGAATACTCGTAGATGACGGGCGGCAATAAGTATGTGGCTATGCATGAAGAACATACAAGAATTGTTCTGTTGTTGTTACACGAAACTTGTTATGTGTAAATACAGGAGTCCGGTAGAGTCCGGTACTATGTTGGTCCCTCGACTTCATACAGGAGGCCGGTTTGCATGCGGACGTTGTCAAAAGATCGGGATGCAAATTAAAACCGGGAATATCTGGGGGGAGCTTCGACCGGCTCGGAGGACGTAATATCCAGAAATCTATGGATGTCTGCAAGGTGGTTTCCTAATGACAGAACATCTTCTCTGAGTCGCTCCCTCCAACAGAGATAGGTATCGTGCCTTTCCATACCGAGCCCTGTCTGGTTTCGGGCGAGCAGAGGGTTCGAGCTGGTGGATTCAGCGAACGGGCTCGTCTCTTCCTCTGAAAAATATAAAGAAGAACGAGACCAGCTATGAGCACAAGGCCTCCGAGGATGACCCCAATAATGATTCCTACAGAAGGTTTATTATGCGACGAGTTCCCCTGATAATACGTATGGGTGCCGCTGCTGGCTGTTGAAACCCAGGAAGATGAAGGTGTCACCCGGTTTGTAGCTGAAGATGGACTGGCCCTGATGGATGTATCCAGGGTTGTAGCTGACGACGAACTAGCCTTGATGGATTCCGAGTTACTAATAGGTTTGAATTCATCGCCGTCATCAACACTGAGCTCGACATCAACATTTCTTCATCAGGAGGAAAGAGAAATTGACGAACGTGTAGATTGCGAAGTCAAAATTGATGTAAGACGGTGTGTCGAAGCCATCCGCAAAGATATAGAGGATGTGCTGGGTGTTAGATAAATTATGCTTTTGGAAGACGAGGGCATCATATTCAAAGTCTGTACTTGCTGTAGGGACATGACGGAAGTCTCCAGAAGGTTCATCGTCCAGTAGGAAATAACATATCGTCTCAACTCTTAGATTTCCGACTGTGTTTGCGAGAATGAAGTAGACGTATATGTCTGTGCCTGTTCAGAATTTTATTCAGAATCAAACGTGAGTAAAGCTGGAGAAATCACCAGTGAATGAGAATTGTAAGCTACGTGGTTGACCTCCGACAAGATATGTCGTGGCTGTATAGGTTAGGTCGAAGGCCGGGCCTGCCGGTGGTGAAATTGAACAAATTGACGGGGAACAAGATGTGTTAAACCAAGATTCAGCGGGCGTATAGATTGGCTTCGCCCCAGTTTCCATATCACCATCGGTGTCATCAATGGTCCGATTGAAGATTACAGCATCCGCTGGAGACCACCACCACCGGAAAGAAAAGAGAGCGAGCAAAAGGAATAGGTGAGCCATAGATGTCAAGACTGGTTGAGGCTCGTTCGGAACGTGAACCAAAGAGGCATCTTGAAATATTGAGCGTAGTCTCTAGCTTGATGCCAGCAAGGAAGATGTAATTGTCTGTCTTTGGTCATTTTGATAAGTTGAAAGGAGATCTAGGGAGATCAGTATGTGTAAATGCTTTGGTGCGTGTCACTGCGTGATCGGACACTCACTGAACTTTGTTCTCTTTTATTCTCTCACTGATCAATGGGAGTCGGGGATATCAAGAACAGCCTGGAAATCAGAAAATGATAGGAAGAAACAACACGCACTGCCAATGCAGTGGCCGGCGTATATGTAGTAGTACCATATACCATAGGAATACGGCCGGGTAAACCTGGGTAAACACAAGAACGGGGTCACGTGCATTTTCGTGTCAATGTTTTACAACGCGTTTAAGTATGGTTTGATTTTCGACAATGCTCGCGATCTCTGCCACTGGGACGCTCAGCCTCCTTGACGCCGCCATACTCAAACGAGTCCCTTCCTCTGTCTCATCATGCCTCTCACTTACACATACAGCAACCGCGAGTACCTGGTCAACCGATAATACCGTTTTCTATCTCGCGTCGGCCCAAGTTGTTCACAGATATGACTCTACATCAAACGTTCTCAAGGACATATACAACTCGACAAATACAGAACCTATATCACATATCGCCTCTAAAGACAAAGGGACCCTAGTATTCAGTGCGGGGGACAAAGTTCATCTGTTGGAGTGCAGTTCGAGCCCAAAGGTTATCCAAACGATCGAATCACATAAGTCCCGAATAACCTCACTATCACTATCTAACGATAACACTCTTCTGGCGACCACAACATCAAATGCAATACATGTTCACAATCTAACTCTTGGATCACACACAGTTCTTAGAGGTCTCCCGTTAGGCGGTCCAAACATCACCACCTCTGTGTTCCATTCACATGCGCGCACGCGGCTGCTAGTAGGGTTGGGGAAACAGCTTTTAATATACGACACCACACGACCATCGGGCCCACTGAAGACAATTCTTCTGAACGAGGTTTCTTCGGGTGACATCGTGGCAGTCGCATGCAGTCCATTTAGCAAAACCTTGGTTGCTGTGGCAACATCAGGCGGTCATGTTGGGCTTATTGATTTGGAGAAAGAGAAGGGGTGAGCCTTACACCGCGTTCCACTTAGTTTGGATGCTGATTAAAACTTAGCCTATTCCGAACAATGAATGTGAAAGTTCCTCTAACAACGCTCGGCTTTTCTGCAGAAGGTGCAGCATTATATTTGGGGACAGAGCACGGAAAGCTTTTAATAATGGACCTGCGAGCTCTGGACAAGGCTCCTAAAGCGATCACAGTCAGTGAAGTCGGTTGTCGAATCGAGACCATGTGTGTCCAGGTATGCACACTCTTTAACGACGCAGAATGCTGAGACTATTTTCAACCGTCAGAAAAAGGTCAAGACTGGTGAAGTCAGCTCGAAAGCTCAATCAACAACTACCGCGGTGGCTAGTCAAGCATCGTCATCTGATGTCGGCCTTCCACGAAGAAGAACGTCAACACAATTAGAAACCTCACGACCTACTGCCAAAGTGGTACCCTCTCCTGCTCGCACGCGCGTAGCTCGCGTTAATTCTACGATATCCCCTGCCCGCCGTCTCCCTTCAACTTCTAAAGATTCTTCAGTCTCTGCAAAGGTGGTCCCAAAAAAGATATCAACAGAGAAGAAGGTTTTCTCTCCGGTGCGAGACCCACTTGGAAACAGTACTGGTGACATATCCGGTATGTCAATCATTCACTGTGTAGTTCGGTGTAATGACGTATCGTAGTTCAAATAGAGACTCTGAAAGGTGCTGGTAAAAAATCAACCCCGACAAAAGTAGACAAAAGACCTTCTATGTCACCTGTACATGCGCGGATCTCAACCTCACCGAAAGTATCCAGTTTGTCCGCAATATCATCACGAACGACTATTCGAGAATCCCCATCACAGGACCAACCTCGACGATCTAGAACAGTCCCTGCGGCCACTCGAGCGAAGAAAATAGCTTCTACAAACTTGAAGTCTTCGCCACAGCCAGGTGCACGGCTCACCGCGCCGACTACCAATACCCCAGATAAACGAATATCCTCTCGTTCGCGTGCCGGTTCTTCAGCCTCAATGGCAGGTCCAGCTTCGGCCACCTCAACATCTGTTAAGCCTAGACGCCCTACTTCATCAGCTTCTCGACCAAGTTCACGGCTTAGACACACCTCTCCACCTCCTTTACCACCGAATGTCCCTCTTTCTGCGAGCCGCACACCATCTCCAGATCTCCCGGATATCGATCATAACCCCATAACGCCTCTGCCTATGACGAAAAAATCTGCACGCCAGGCAAACCTTGGGGTCCTAGGAATGGGTTCGCCTGAGGTCGATAGATGGATTCGAGCAGGAACGGGCGTGGAGAAGGCCGAGGCGGACAAGGGCAAGGGCAAAACGGTTGGCTTCAAGGATGACACTGATGACGAAGAAGATGCCAGTGGCCAAGAGGAACACGAACGTGAACGAAGCTTGTCGATGCAAGTTTCGCCTAGACGTCCATCAACATCCTGGCAGCCTTCACCATCCTATCAATCCCCGGCGAACGTTAGTGGTGGCGGAAGCTCAGCGCATGATCTCTTGCGGACAATTGTAAAAGATGTCATGTATGATTTTCAACGAGAGACACGCTCTCAGATGACGGGGCTACATCTGGATCTGGTACGCATGGGACGCGGATGGAAGAGAGAGATGAGAGAGCTGATGCAAGAATATGCTGATGGGATGGATGAGCTCAGGGAGGAAAATCGGAGGCTACGGGAGGAGAACGAGAGGTTGAGAAGAGGATATTAAAGTCATGCGTTGTGTGTTTCCGATTATACTCATGATACCATGTTTCTTGTTAGGCGCTCGTTGAGTGCTCGGCCTAGATGCTGCTTCAAGGGTCAGATATCAGCTCTGGATCAAAACCAGTGGGACTGAGCCTGGGAGATCAAGTTTCAACATTCTCTGCTGCACCATGGAATTTCGGCGGGTACAAACGCGGATTGGCTGCGGATTGGTTATGTCTGACCTACTGTTGGATGAAAACTTGAGATTCGGGACTGGATAGCAAATCTGCGTCGGTTAAAGGTTTCATGTGAACATATAACAACTGTTCCTTGGTGAAAGCGACATAATGACACTAGGAAAATTAGCGGTGATCATATATGAAAGATAACCCTACATTGAGATATGTAGTAGGATAGTAGTAGTACCAAGGTTCCGAGATTATTCAGATGTAATGTTTCTAATACAGAAACACCAAGCTTAAGGTTCTGGCTGGAATGCAAAATGTGTAACAAGAGCCGATAGCGGCAACGGCGCGGATGAGTCGCGTAATAGGTTTGTCACGATCCCAACCTGAGAACTTGGGTAAGATCCATAGACAGGTTTGCCCGCACGGGAGCGACTGTTCGCAAGTCGAGGGGTCGAGCTATATTTTTGTTACCAGCGGTATCGTCGAACGGTTCCTGGTATCATGAATAACGTGTGTGATTGGAACTATGATGGGGATGCCTCACAAATTGAGTTGCAAGAATTATTCTACTACCAACTGGACCTTGACAATTTCCGACTTGATTCTAGCGAAAGTCTCCTCATAACTCTCCTCAAAGGTCAACGAGGAATCTCTCTCTTGCCTCTGCCTGTCCAACCATCCAGTACCCGCATCCGGACTAAAACTATCCGTCAACTCATTTTCACCAGAAAGTTTCTCGGAATCCCACAGAAAACCCCGATCGTTTGTTATTCTTTTACAGATTTTCGCAAGGTCGTCGTACCAGCCTTTTTCGGCGGTCCAAGTAGTGTCAAAACCTTCAGAAACTTGGAGTGTTTGCGGAGTGAGAGGAAGAACTCGAGCGAAGATTTTGTGTCGAGGTGAAAGGTTCCAAAGACGCTCAGGACGAAACTTGTGCGAGTTGGAGCAAATTGATGTGTATTTTTCGTAGAGGTTATTCGTGGTTTCAGCAGGAATCTTCCAGTGCACAGAAACTTGCAAGTCTGACTGTGTGCGGAGTGTCATCTATAATGAAAATGGTCCAGAAAAAAATTCCTTACATCGAGAGGAAGTGCGAACTTCGCGGGATACGGCCATGCAAAGCAGTATGTGTCGTCAAACGGCCAATCGGGAAGAACAATGCAGTCGTGATCCGACTTTGATGAACAATCACCAACAATTTTTGTGGCTCTGTCTTTCAAGACTTCAGGTGGTGCGCCACCTCTTCGAATTGGAAGGACATAGATGCCGAGAAGGCCACCATCATGAACGAATGTTTCAACGACGATCCCTGGTATTGTCCCCATATCCAACGAAGGAGCGTTAGTTAGGTCAGGCTCATGCCAGTATGAAGGATCTCTAATGAACGGCCGGAATTCTTCGAGAGTAGGCCGAGCAAGGACTCGCACATAGACAAGTTGCCCTTTCTCGACCGGAAAGTCAGAAGGTGGTGTTAACAAGCCGGCAGAGGTTTTTAATGCTGAAACCAGGTGAGTGGTCATTGTACAATCTTATTGAAGAACTCACGGTTGGATGGCATTTCTTGGACAGTCCAGTCAAATGATCGATGGTCATCATATCCACCGATCTTTGCAAGGTGTTTGAATGTCACGGTCCAGCCTTCGTAATCGGGTACTTCGTTGAAAAGTAGGCCCCTGGCATAGTCTAAAAACTTGCCAAAAGGTGGCGAAAGTCCGACACCTAGTCTAGCACCCGTCCAACTGCGCTTCTTCTCGTAAACCTGACGGATCGAATTGAATACAGAATATCTTGCGTAATGCCGCCATGGAAGGTCTCCGCGCAAAAAAGCGAGGAGAATGTACGCAAGGGATTCTAGGTCATCGCGGCGACTTAGTTCTTTCAAAGATAATCAGCTGGAGAAGACGTAGGGCTTGGACGGGCTAAATACATACGAAAGCCTTCATGAGAGTTGATGCTAGCCCATGCCAAGGTTCCCACATAACCGCCATCGACACCGCTTCTTTTGCTTTCGGATGAATCAATGGACCGCGCTAATCCGAAGTCAACTACTTTCAACTGGTCGGGATTGTCTAGAGAGAGAAGTATATTGTTGGGCTTGATATCTCGATGAACAATTCCAAGGTTATGGATGTAAGAGAGCGATGATAGCTGTAGAACAAGTTCCTGAGGAGTGAAGATGAGAGGGCTTAGAGCTTCATACCATTTGATTAGCGACCTTTAGAACAGTGCCGATGGAAAAGCGGTTTCCAAGGTCACCTAGGCTGGGTCCCAGCAGCTCCAAAGCAAGAAATTCGAAGTGTTTTTGACGGCCATACGCATATAACTTGGGTATTGAGGGGTGGCCTCGCAGGTATTGTATAATACAAGCTTCGTACTCGATCAGAGGCCGCTTCAACTGGAGAGAAGCTCGCGATTGTTTTAACGCAATAATCTTTGCCCCTTCAATATCGGAGGTTGCCCGCCAAACATATCCCTGCAAAAGTTCATTTGTTAAGTACTTATTATTGTATGACCCCTTTTGAGCAGTTCACGGACTGAG